>JAMXBD010002004.1:0-255363 GCA_024138025.1 Combretum micranthum | reverse complement strand
AATAGGTTTAAAAATCAATGTAATTCTAATATAAAATTTGAATGAATATTATATTTGGTAGATTTAAGTATAATAGCATGTATGGGATAAGATAAATAAGAATAGAGATTCAAAATTTCATTTAATTTTTTTAAGTTGCCTATTAATTTAATTAGTTTTAAATTTCTCATTAGCTAAGTCATTAGAGGATTAAAATTGCAAGTAACTCATTTCAAGTTGTACATCAATTATTTTACTATCAAACTTTAAAAAAAATTAGATTTCTAAAAATTAATCTCTAAATTATAAAGCATTCAATATAGACTTTTATAAAAGAAATTCTATGTAAATGAAATTTATAAACTAATTTAATTGAACTTTACATTAATTTCAATTTGTTGATTTCTAATGCATTAAGTTTAGGAAGCCCATTTCATGCATAGATATCGAAGCCCATTCTTTTTATTGCAAAACAAGTCCATTTATTCCACCTTAGTATCATGCACATATCCTCTTGCATTATGCCTTTAAAGTCAACATGCTTTATCTAAATTGGAGATAATTATCACATTAAAATTGTAAAAATATCATTTTCTTTTTTAACCAGCAATTGCCATTTTCCCAATTAGATCCAAAAAAAAAAAAAAAAATTCAAAATGTATAAACAAAAGATAAACACTATAAATTTATAATAGTAAAATATAATAAAGTCAAATCAAAGATAAATTAAAGATTTTAAGTATACCATATTGTTCAGAGTATTTAATATAATAGGTACGTAAGTTTTCATTTGAAAATACTATCAAATAAATATTTATTGTACGTGTTAACTGGAACATGGATAATTAACTTTCTATGCAAGTTGAAAATTTTGCTTGCTTTGCACCCTATAAATTCTCCTCCCCCTCTCTGTCTATCTCATTCTCTCTTCTCTTTCTTCCTTTTTTTCTTTCTTTTATCTCTCTCTGTCTCATAACTTCTCTCTCTCTCTCTCTATCTGTCTCTTCTCACTTCTCTTTCTTCCTTTTATCTCTCTCTGTCTCATAACTTCTCTCTCTCTCTGTCTGTCTCATTCTCTCTTCTCTTTCTTCCTTTTTTCTTTCTTTTATCTCTCTCTGTCTCATAACTTCTCTCTCTCTCTGTCTGTCTCATTATCACTTCTCTTTCATCCTTTTTTTCTTTCTTTTATCTCTCTCTGTCTCATAACTTCTCTCTCTCTCTCTCTCTCTCTCTCACACACACAAAGTCTTCTTCAGAAGGCTTTAAAAAAATGGAAACAGCAACAACTTCTTCGAGAAGGAGAGAAAAAAAAACAAAAAGAAAAAAAAATCTATAATCAAAAAGGAGAAAGAAAGAAAAAAGAAAAAGAAAAAAAAATAATGAAAAAGAAAACTAGAAGCCCCTCCGATCTTCAAAAGCCCATATCTTTCACATACTACAACTAATTTCAATTCCAGAAGTAGTGTTGTGATCGTGGCGATATGCTCTTTAATTCAATACTACATAAGTTAAGAATTTGACTATTCTAAAATTTTACTATTATGATCCTGAACGTAGAATTTTCATAATATTTGAGTTTTTATATTAGTTTTATTATAAATATACATATTTACATGCGTATATAATGATAATGATATAAAACTATGCCATGCTAGTATGTGTATTTAGACTAGCTAATATTATATTTTTCTTATTAAAGGGATAATAAACTGCTAAATAAAAACACTAAACAATAGAAAATTGATTATAACAGTAAATGATTAATTTCTAGAGTCCATTTGTTAGTAGATAGAAATTTAAATGACAAATTGCTAGGGTTAAAATATACTTGTTAGGATCAATAACTAATCAAAATTTTCAAATCTAAAGCTCAAATTAAAATTTTGATTTAAAAAAAAATGAGAGTTATAATATTTTAATCTTATAGAATAAACCTTGGTTTACCCTATCAGATCTAGAAACTTTAATTGCATAGGTGAAAAACCTAAAACTACCCGATCCTATAGACCTTAGATTTTAGTTTTCAACCAGAAAACAGTCTAAGAAAAATATAGAACCCTAACAATTCAGATATCTTTAGTATAATACTCGAAACTTCTCAAAACACTAAAAGTTAAGCTTGCTCATGACGTATGATAGATGACCTCTTGAGAAATGAGTGGTAATTCACCAAAATGAGTGATATCTCAATAAATATATTTCCAAAGCAATAAGTGATAATTTATAATTGAATTACTATATCTTTAAAGTTTATCAATAAACAAATGATAGTTTAAAAATAAATCGTTAGGGTTGAGATATACTCGTTAAAATTAGATATTAAATATAATTTATGTAAATAAGATCAAATTAAGATTTTAATACTGAAAACACTAAAACAAAAATATTTTTAACTTATATAACACCAAACCCTACTTTAGTTTTTAAAGTCCTAAACCCTAATTGGATAGACAAAAACCATATTATTACTCAATTGCGTAAACATAAAATGTTAGAAATCAAGTCAAAACTATCTCTTATAAAATCTAGGACTTAAAACTTGATTAAAATATTTTGTTTAATATTAGTTAGTAAAATTTAGTTGTGTCCTCATCAATATCTATCCGATATAATAAATTATTCATCTTATGTATATTATAAACTCTCTAAAATACAAAACCAATCCATTTTATTTTCCTTTTCATCATAAAGCAGCAATACACAACATTTCCAAAAATATTTCAGTTCTTCTACTCTTAATTCCTTAGGGAAATAACATTATTTCCTATAAACAAAATCTTAGGAAAAAAAGAAGAAAGCATGATGATTTATATTCTTTGACAATACTTACATAATTAGTTATGTTTAATAACAGAAAACATAGAGATCATGTTAGTTCAAGTTATATCCTAAATTAAATTTCAATATATAAATGCTCATTATGTTTTATAAAGTAAAACTTAATTAAAGAAATAATAAGAATTAAGTGAAGTAAACCTACAACATAGTTTTGATCATTAATAATAATAGATATATAATATAGCGAGCTTACGCAATTTAAATCACACACAATATATATTCATGAGTGGAAATGCAATCAATGGGAGAAATGAAAGCTTAGGAAATCCGAGGACCCTATAATGAAAATTTGGTTCTATAAGGAAACTTAAGAAAATTTTACTTGAATTTGATAAATGAAAGATAGTTGATCATTAGATCAATAGGAATATTGGATATGTAATTAAAATTTAGTATATTACCCTATATACAAATATGCGTTTCATATCATACATAGAAATAAGATTTTGATACATAAACTTGAGATAATTTAAGTATTATATAGATAAAAGATAATTTAGCTTTGGATCTAGTAGATAAACTTAATAACAAACCTATATGGATATATGGAGATTTTAACACATATAAAAGAATAAGATTCCTAAAATAAATCTTAAGTAATTCAATTACAAATTAGAAAAATTGTAATTGAGAAATTGAACTTAAGAAATAATCTTCGACCCTTATAAGACTATAAGGATATAAAGTGTATATCGATGGAAATCATAAATATTAGTTGATACAATCAAACTAACTAAAGTTACATACTTAAAATAAGATCAAGAGAAACATGATGAAAATAAGTATAAATATGTATGCTTTAACTAAAAGGTAGAGTAATGAACTTAAATTAAGTTTAATCACTAACATTTGATGAAGTAAACATAAAACAAGGAATAGAACGTGAAATAATAATTAAAGATACAAAACAAGAATGACAGAAATCATTGTGATACCTTTTGGACCCTTAAAGTAACAAAGAGAAAAATATACAAAATAATTAGTTGAAATCTATAATTAAAATCTATGTTCAATAAGTTTTCCAATACCTATTCATATATTAAAACTCGAGTTTAAGACACAATAGTTTCTTCGCATGAATAAGAGTATAGTAATAAGAATTTGTTATCTCAATTCTCAAGGGATACAAATCCATCTTCGAGTTTTCTTGTAGATTTTTATGACAAGTAAGCAAGGATAAACAGGTGAGTATATTCTGATGACCTTCATATCTGCTTATGCTTGTAGATTTAGAGTATGATATTTTGTTAATATAAATTAAATGATTCATGTATGGGGTTGGAAAATTTACGTTTGTGGTTTTCCGTATTTGTTATCTTTATTGAAAATACTATACATTATTCTGAACATTAAGTATTGAGTGTTGCTTAATCCTTTTGATCTTTGCGAGTGCCTGATAATTGTTTGATTGCCAAATAAATGGACTTAATAAATATTGGCATAATAATTACAAAATTGAGCATGCATTGCACGATTGCATGTAGAAGGCCATCACCACTATACTTTGACACGGATGAGCCACACTGTCCCGTGAGGATGGTGAACATGGAGGACCGAAGTGGTATATACCTAGTATGTACTATGGGCCTTATTCTAGGGGAATGGGTACTAAGTTGTCTTAGGGAGATGACCCATCTCCTAGGATTGTGCCGGGTCATTATTATGGATATCTTGCTCCAATGGGATGTTGTTATATGTATATTATTTTCTAAATATGAAAAACGCCTTGAATAAATTTGATTCTTGATGTATTAACATTTCGATTGCTGATGTGTGGATGTACCCCAACCCCGAATTCGGAAGGTATAAATCCGAATATATATATATGGCTATCGGTTAGCCATATATATTTGTTCATTTGCTTATCTGCATTGCATATGCTTGTTTAATAACTTGATTGTTATTGCTTGAATGGTATGAAGCGAGGATATACTTCACTTAGCTAGTGGTAGCTGACTCCCCAACAGTTTGTTTTAGCAGATAAGTTGAATATAGGGATGGGATAGGATTTGAATACAGAGCATGACAAAGATCAAGTTATACAAGACTGTTAGAAGATTGGGAATTTAATAGGTTAAACCTAGTTGAGAGAATAAACATAAAAATATAGTGTTTTTCTTAACTTAAACCTAGTTGATATTTTATGTTAAACCTAGGTTTACTTTATCTTGTCGTTTGGTAGGATATCTGATTCTCTGATGTCTTTGTAATATGTGAAAGTTTCAATATCCAATAAATTATTTTCATAATAAATTAATATATGTATAATGCAATAAGAGGATAATTATTTAGAGTCTTGCAAACTCTGACTTGCAAGGCAATCTTCATGTTGTGGTGCACACGTGATATGGCGATTTAAGGCAATCCTACTAGGCCCCCTCTAGGGTCACTACATTCCCTCTCTCATCTTGCATTTTCATCATCAAATTTTTCTTTTAAAATTCCAAAAGTTTATTTTTCAAGCTCCTATTTCAAGTCAAAGCTTAAATTAGGTAAGTAACGCTATCTTTTGCTTTGTTTATATTGTAAAATAAATACGTGTAGTTGGTGTTATGTAGATAAATCTTGTTTATGGAGTCTCAAGTGTGTTGGTTGTGTTGGATAGCTGGATTTTGAGTGGTGAAAATAACAACCTAATTCTTAAAATAGAAGTATAGTGGATTTTCGATTGGTTTAGTAAAGTAGATGTAGTGAATTCATGTTGTGGTGTAAGTTTATGCATGTAAAGTCATTTGAAGTTGTAAAGGAAGTAAATAGAATTTGTGTATAAGTGGAAGAGAGTTTTTGATGGAAACAAAGTCATAATAAGAAGTATGAAAGTATAAAATTTCAAAGTTAAAAACACAATTTAGTGTTACGTGATAACGGGCATGATGGAGGGGTTGATCTACTCATATCACCAAGTTTTGTCACATCACGGACATGATGGAGCCCGTTATCTCCTCGAGTAGAATTTTCATATGTGATCAAAGGCTTGATCATGGCCGTAATTGGCAATGTGGCCTAAATAATGGCTGTGATTAAAGGCGTTATCTCCTCTATGGCTTGTAGAAGTTTCATTACATCCTTTATCATGGGCGTGATGATGCCCATGATAGTTATCACGGCTTGGATCACGACCATGATGCTTCCTCTATATCTTATATAAAAAAATAATAAGAATTTATAATGATAATAAATAAATAAATGATATAAAGTATATATATAAACAAATATTAGTATAAAATCCTCTATAGAATTTTAATCAAGTAACACATACAAACATATAATAGTGACATGTTAAGTTAGTACTATTTAGACTTAAGATGTTAAGCTTAAATAGGAACTTTTATGTAGTGGTGTACTTAGTAATGTATGTTCATTGTTTTTTAGGGTCTTTAACCTAAGATTCAGACTTTTCGTTCGATTACTACGATGACTAGCTAACACAGCGTAGAAGTGAATGACTGATCTAGGGTTTATCACAAATCGTTGATTCGCGTACGAATATCGGATTGTGATCTTTAAATATCTATAGATTCTATAAATACCTAAGTAATTTGCATCAAATATGAAATCCTACACCAAGGAATTGATATTTGGAATAAAGAGAGAAAACACTCAAAATTTCATTCAACAAAATCATCCAAACTATCTCTTCAAAACCAAAGCCTATCTCTTCAAAACCAAAGCTAAGGACTATATATCGCATTACGTTAAAATCCTAAATCATAAAACATCTAATTAAACTATCGACTAGACATAAGTTGGAGGCCTTTAATTAAACAAGAAAAAAAACAAAACAAAAAAACTAAGAAAAACACCTTAGGCCGGCATGTAAGTTGGCGGACTATCTCCAACGCCATAGCATTGCCTTCCAAAGCTGGCGGTATAGGGTTGCTTACAGTCAAGGTCAACTGTGCATCCTTCCAAGCTAGCGACTTTGACTTCCAATCTTGCTCCTTGAAGCCTTTTCTTCCTTTTATGTCTCGTCCTAGGCTACTTCTCCAAATATCGATGTGTTATCTCCTCTACAGACTAAAATGCTATCTCCACTGCTACATCATCTTCCCTTGGCTAAATGAAATTTACCCTCGAATTTTTGTTGTTCGGACTATCAATAGTGTATGTAATGAAATGCTTCTGCAGCTCCTCCTCAAACTTGGCCAGAGATAACATACTAGCATTGGTGTTTTGTTTCGCAGGCTTGGTTTCACCAATGACGATTTCCTTTACGACATGTTCTTCATCATAAACAAGAACTCCATTGTCTACAATCTCAAAAACAGCCCTATCTTTCCCTTCATCAACATAACTATCAAATTTTGGGCCACCATCAGCTACAAAAACAACATCTTCTTCCATTATATAATCAGTGTCAAAGATAGGTCCTCCATTACCCTTAGCTGCAAAAACAGCTTCATCAGCCTCATCCTTTTTAGCACAAACTCTACTCTGCCTATGTGGGAATTCAACATTAAAGGCCACATCATTATATGAAAAATCACCTTTTTCTTTTTTATTTCTCATCAACACAAACCCTACCATGCCCATGTGTTAATTCAACATACAACCCTTCTTCATCCACTATAGACAGATCATCCTCTGTTTCATTACACACAACAATCAAATTAAGGTTAGGGTTAGGATTCATACCTCTATGATTTTCTTCCATCGATTCAATCTACTCTACCATGAGATTAACCATGTCATCTAAACGCTGTTTCAATGTTGGAACCACCCGTTTGTTAATTATCTGGTCAATCCGTCGACTCAGATAATCAAGATCATAGATTAGATCCATTGCTCATCATTCATAGGTTTTTCTACAAGATGCCATGACATTCCAAGAACAAACATAGCTGTAATACCAAAACTGACGTAGCGTAGAAGCAAATGATTGATCTAAAGTTTATCACAAACCATTGATTCGCGTGCGAATACCAGATTGTGATCTTCAAATACTATTGATTCTATGAATACCTATGTAATTGGCATCAAATATGAAATCCTATACAAATGTATTGATATTTGGGATAAAGAGAGAAAACACTCAAAATTTCATTCACTATCTCTTCAAAATCAAAGCTAAGGACTATATATAGTATTACATAAAAACCCTGAATCATAAAACATCTAATTAAACTCTCGACTAGACATAAGCTAGCGGCTTAAATATAAGCTGGTGACCTTTAATTAAAACAAGAAAAAAAAAATGAAACAAAGAAAACTAAGAAAAACACCCTATGTCAGCATGAAGGCTGGAGGCCGATCCCCTAACGCCAGTGGCGTTGCCTTCCAAAGCTCGTGGTATAAGGCCGGCTTACAGTCAAGGCCGATTGTGCATCCTTCCAAGCTAGCGACTTTGACCTCCAATCTCTCTCCTTGAAGCCTTTTCTTCCTTTTCCATCTCGTCCCATGCCACTTGATAAACCAAAATTATTCCTGTTTTATGAATGCCAAAATGGACTTTTATTGATGAATATTATGAATTTGGCACTTAAAAATATTAATTTATGTTTTTAGGCCTTTAAAGGAGTTATTTTATGGAAAGAAAGCAAAACAGGTCAAAAATGCAAAGTTTGGACCAAAAAGTGGTTAACACAATAAAGATAAGCCATGTCCCAGGCATGTCACTTTCCATTATAAAGAAATTGGCCAGACATGCTCAAGTGACACGACTTGTCCCCAAATACGTTAATTTGACAGTGAGTTACTTGTTGAGAAACGACTTGTTTAATGAATACTAACCCCCTATTTATTAAAATAACATTCATTGGGCATTAAAAGGGGTGTTTGTTTAGAAAGCCAAAAGACCCATAACTCCCGTAACTTCCCATTTCCTCCATAATGAGCATTCAATTCCATTTATGTGAGACTTTGGAAAGCCAAAAGACCCGTAACTGCCGTAACTTCCCATGTCCTCCATAATGAGCATTCAATTCCATTTATGTGAGAATCATTATAAATTGAATATGGAGGAAGAATCAACAACAAGGAAGCAAGAGAGCAAATATAGAAATCATACTCGAGTTCTTTAGAATTCCAACAACAAGTCAAGATTATCACGGATTGAAGATCTGAAAATTTTGAGCTTTATTCTTTTCGAGTAGTATCACGATTTCAATTTTCTGTTTTGAATTTCATGTATTATCCTTAGACACTATGGAAGAGTGAAATTACAGATCTGGGTTTTGTTGAACTCCATGTTTATCATGCGATGAGGCTTTGTTCTTAATGAAAGATTGAAGTTCTTTTGTTCAATTGCATGCTTTTAACCATATCTTAAGTTTGTATGTCCGAAAATACAGATTTATGTGTGAATTTCAATTAAGCTAATTGAAAGATTGCTTTTATGATTTGATCTATGCGATTGAAGAGATTTGTTTGTAATTCTAGACATAGAATAGCGAGAATCTTCTATTATGAAAATGAAAATGAGTTCATGTTATTAATGAAAATTTAGGTTGCTATTAATTGAGGAGATATCCTAATTGATTAACTTAGGTTTAGACAAATTGTTAGATTCAAAAGAATTGGCATTTTGCTTAATGAACTCTATAGCTTTAGAACTAAATCTTAAATATCTAGTATGAGTTATCAAGGATTCACATGATAAATTAGAGGTAAGACAAAACCTGGATCATTTGTTCTTATTGAATCTTGCTTGTTTGTTTTTCGTTGTTGGATTTGTGTTAATATTGTTCAAGGTAAATTAGATAAAATAGTAAAACATCAAAATTGTTTAGTTACATAGTAGAGAAATGGTAATACCTACAATTGATAGGTACACTGCTTGTTGTCTTTATAGTGAATTAAGAACGGGCCTTTATAAATTTAAAACTACGCTTGAAGGCAACTATCACCACTTCTCCAAATATCGAAGTGCTATCTCCTCTACTGATTGAAATGCTATCTCTACTGCTGCATCATACCAAAACTGATGCAACATAGAAGCGAAGACTGATCTAGGGTTATTGCAAATCGTTGATTCGCACATGAATACCGGATTGTGATCTTTAATACCTATTGATTCTATGAATACCTAGGTAATTGGCATCAACTATGAAAATCCTACATAAAGAAATTGATATTTGGGATAAAGAGAGAAAACACTCAAAATTTCATTCAACAAAATCATAAAAAATTGTCTCTTCAAAACCAAAGCTAAGGACTATATAGCATTACATAAAACGTCTAATGAAACTCTCGACTAGACATAAGCTGGTGGCTTTTAAATAAAATAAGGAAAAAAAAAACAAAACAAAGAAAACTAAGAAAAACACCCTACGTTGGGATGAAGGTTGGTGTCCTATCCCCTAATGATGGCGGCATTGCCTTCCAAAGCCGACGGTGTAAGGTCGGCTGTGTATCCTTCCAAGCTGGTGGCTTTGATCTTCAATCTTGCTCCTTGAAGCCTTTTCTTCCTTTTCCATCTCGTCCCAGGCCACTTCTCCAAATACCGAAGTGCTATCTCCTCTACTGACTGAAGTGCTATCTCCACTGCTACATCACTAACTAAGATGCATCGGTGAGTAACTGAGTCTTCTCACATAACTTATGATGGTAAAATGGTGGAACATAGTATAAGTATAATTGAAATAGATCAAATGCATGGTGTTAGGAAATCTTGTATACTATGTGTTGTATGAATGAATGACAAATTCTAATATTCAAAATGACAATTACTTGCTTGATAACGATTGTGTAGTTTAAACTAATGATAATTTGAAATTTGAGTGACTACTAAATAATATGGAATAAATCTTATCAAACCCTTACAATTAAACTAACATGCATTATACGACATCATATTTGCATTAGTGTAGTATTAATGTCACATATTAATATTTTGATTTTGTGATAATGCTTTGATTAGTTCAGTCAATCTGGTTAAGGTTACCATAAGGTTGTCTGCTTCACAGGAACTAAGTAGACAATGAAAGAGGTCGCATGTGTTAGAGTTAGCTTTAAGGTATTAATACATATTAGGGATTTCCAAGTTCTAAATGAAGTGGAGAGTATATATTATATTTATTTACAAATAACAAATGAGTTTTAAAAGAGTTCTCCTTCTTTAGTTTTAGATTCTCATGGGCATAGATTACTTAACTGATCCTTCAACCCTTAGAGGGTATAAATCTCCATAAGTTTGGATTTTGGTCATCCAAAACATGTTTGTTACATATGTTTGATTGATACATTGCATATGATTAGAATAAGAAGTTGAAGTTAGTATAGATGTTGGTGCTTTTTAAGTATGAATTGGGAATAAGATGATGTTGTAATAGAGCTTTTGGAGACTAAAGTTTGTAATAGTATAAGTTTATGGTTTTTAATCTTTTAAGTTTTCCTGCTATGAGTATGGTAGTGAAGTTCTTAAAGACAAAGTTTGTAATTATTATGTGATGACTTTAGACTTTGTAAAGTTGTTCTTATATATAACTTATATGTATGCAATGTCTTTCTTGTTCTATATAACCTTTGATCCTGTTATATCTATCCACATCACAGGGCATGTTAGCTTTGTAATGCTTATGTAACTTGCTAAAAGCCTCAACTGGTTACATGATATATCGTTACAACTAAGGTACCCTGTGGTGGTGTGACATAAAGCATAGTAAAGTTACCGTAAAGTTGTCATAACATGTGTACACCCATAATATAAGAACAACCTTATAAGTCAAAGTTTTATAAAACTTTAATTAATTATTCTCTTATTTCATTATACATATATTTTATTTTTTATAACAATAATTTTGATACCGATAATTGATAGTCTATTAAGAACGTAGAGAATTGGGTACCTTACCAAATGGCAAGGATAGGTAAACCTAGGTTTGTTTATCAACCACTAAAAACTAAAATCACTAAAAGGGAAAAGAAAAATTTAAGGAAGAAAGATCAAATTTTAAATTTATTTCTTAACTTATAGGGGTTGATCTTTGGTAGGCTCTACACTGAGATCCTATCCTAATCCCAGCTTTGACTTTATGTGTAAAGAAGAACTATTGGTGAGTCAATTACGTCAAGTTAAGTGAAATCTTCTCATATACACTTTAAAATTGTTATCTTATGTTATTAAACAAGTAAGTGTAATGCAACAAACAAATGAGCATAAGATAAACACAATCATTAGTTAGGTTGCATACAATATAGATTTACGTGCTCCATGACATGGGTCGAGGAATAATAATAATGGTCTATGCAACCCAATGCGAACCCATCTATTCCCAACAAGCCATACACCTAGGCTAGTTTCAAATGTCATTAAGAGGTTTTAGAAATATATATATTATATATGTACATCTATATATATTATAAACATAAGGGAAATTGTCGTATTGGGTACTTGAACTTTGGTAAAAAAAACCCAATTAGGTACTTGAACTTTTAAAAGTTTAATTTCATACTCAATTTGAACTTCTGGTGTTCATAAAGACTACCTCACTTAACAGAGTTATGTCCATTTTTCGACGTGGATCTATGCTACTATTATTATCGAACATGTGTCACTTTATTAAAATAAATAAATACAATAAATAATGTTAACATAATCATGGTAAGAAAAAAAAAAGTGGGTAAATCACCAACAAACCTAATTAATCTTTGAGAATCACTGCCACTACCTCTCAAAATAGCTACTATGACATTGTAGGTGGCATCATCCCTTAAACTCAAGCATAACAACCCAATTGCAATGCTACTTCTTGGTACTAGAAAAGATATCTTCCCACATATACCAAGTGGAAATCTTTAAGAAAGTGTATAAGGGCCTCCTCACTGATGTTGTTAGGTTCTATCGTGTAACATATTTGCTCACTACAAATATAATGTCTCGCTTCACCTTTGCCTTCAAAATAACATGTATCAAAAGGTTCACCCTACAATAGCAAGAAACAAATAACACCTATGACATCGATATTACAATAATGTTCTATTTTTAAGTTCCTTTCATATACGTTAATCAACATCTTGGTGTATTGAAATACCATAACATAACATATGTAACTAATCTAACATAGGCCTGTGCAGAATAATAAGTAATAATAATTTTTTTTTACAAAGCAAGTCTTATTTAGTTGACATTACAACTAACACAACAACACAAGCCACAGACTTAGGGACAATGGATTAGACATATAGTAAAAAATAAAAAGACATGTTGAAAAATTAACACCTCTACATGTTTCATTACGTATAGTCTAAAAGGCAAAGTAAGACAATATAGTGTAATGACAAAAAATAGAAGTGTGTGTCATCCTTTACCAATAATGCAGAAAAACACAATGAATGACACAATAGGGATAATATGCACTGTGCAAAGCATGTGGGAAACTTAAAATCACTAAAAGGATTGAAAAAAAAAAAACTACCTTCCACTAGCATTCACCGCATCTGATGTCATTCACCAGGGTTCCTTATTTGACTAGTGGTTAAATAAGATAGTGAAGATAGTGATGAGTCATCTAGTCAAGATTTCAAAGGATGGAAAATACACTATACTTTTTCACCTTAGGACAAGTAGACAGTAGGGAATCGTTGTAAAATGGGCCACACTTTTGCACGATCAATGAAGCTTCTTTGTTTTTTAAGGTTTAATAGAGCTTCCACTTAGGGTTTGACTTTGACAAACTTCTAAGTTAGGGTTTCATAGTAGATACTTTACCCTTTATTTTTATTGGTTTCTTTTTAGGGTAAATATGAGGGCAAAATCTCTATTCATTAGGGTTATAAAAGGGTTAGATGGTAGTCCTAGCATTGATTCTCAAAGATTAATTAGGTTTTTTTGGTGATTTACCTACGTTATTTTTTTTGTCTTATCGTGCTTATGTTAACATGATTTATTGTCTTAATTTTTTTAATAAAGTGACACATGTCAGACAATAATAGGAGCATAAATCCATGTGGGATAGTAGAAATAACTCTGTTAAGCCAGGTCAATCTTTATGCATACCAAAAGTTCAAATTAGGTATGAAATTAAACTTTTATAGGTCTAGGTACCTAATTGGATTTTTTACCAAAGTTCGGTACCAAATGTAGCATTTTCCTAAACATAAGAAACATGACTTTATATATATTTATACATATATTTATGCTATAGATGTGATAAAATCCTTAAGTTGAGTTGCCAACATGATTCTACCCACAAAATGTCTTCCTTTAAACAACTTAGTTCCACATTTGTAGAAGTAATCCAACAGACTTAACCATGCCAATTGATTTGAACCATCAAAATAATTGTTGTTCTCCAAAATTCAATATCCATGATGTGTTTGATCTAATTATTAATATAAGGTCAAATAGTCATTAATCTATTTTCAAGTGATCAATCAATTACACAAACAACAATCGCAACATGACAATCTCAAACATTCAATAAGATTAGTTTTCAATTTCAATCATAAGCCTTTACAAAAATCAATTAAAAGTAATACACATGTAATATCACAATACCCATTCAAGCATACAATTTCAATACGTAAATTTAGTGCACTGCACTACAAACATAGATAATGTAATACTCATATGAAATTCACTTATCCTTAGCATTCAACTATCCATGTAATCTTTTGGATATTTGTACTTTAGCTTTAAGTCATCTAATCAATAATAGTAATAACAAAATAAATTTATCTAAGACTAAATTAGCGATTATCCTACATTTTATCCTTTATTATTACAACTTTCTAGTTTGGCATTTTTCTTAATTTTGCGATATTTTGATCATTTTTAATGTCTTTGATACATAAATAATCGATTTTATACATTCTCGGATGTTATTTTCATTGGTAGTAGTATTTTTATTAACAAATGCTTGAAGGGTTTTCTACATAGATTTCAATTCCTTCCATGGTTTTCTAAGTTCCTTTATTTTAAATTTACAGCTAAACTTATCTACAATTCATGTTTATCCATATGAGCATGGCCATTTATATTACAAAGTATGAAATTCACTAAATCTTAAGTTTCTTCTTCTTTTATATCCAGGATTACCTCAATTTATTACTTGTCACTTTCTTTCCCACTTAATCACTAATATACTAATTCAAACTCTTTTAATAGACCTATATCAATAACAATTTGTACCCCTTTCACCAAGTATGTCTCAGAGAAACATGGAAGTGAAAGAACATGTAACTTTTCTTTAATTTCTCATGAATACATTATGGAATTTACTTCAATGGATCTTAATATCATCTTATTTTCTATTTATTACCCAATTTGGATTTTTTTTTTATCAATTTTAACATGGAAGATTAACGATATCTTCCCTATCATCCAATTGAATGTCTTAGTCACATCAATAGATGAAAAAATCATGTGATCATTCTCTTGATTTTTATAATACATAACTGAAAGCACATCATTGAATTCAATGATCATCTAGTTGATCAATTTAACACCTAATTTAGCAATTCCATCACTATAATCACTAGTTTTTCAAATAATTCACTACTCATCATAAAGAGATTCTATCTAGTGTTTAGTTTAGGGAATGTCAAAATTAATCAATTGAAACTCTTATTCCATACTCTTAGGGTCTCAACCAAGTAGTGAAATTAAGGAGATCATGCAATTTTTCTTGCAATTCCTAATTCATTTTTTTTATTTCTACAATTAAATAACTAGGGTTCCTTAAGTATTTCCAATTTTATTATGCCATTATCTTCGTTTAGCATGCTTCACTGCACAAATCCTACAATTTATCTAATTCACAACTTATTATAAAATCATGAGGAGGTATTAGATCAAATAGTTACTTAAAACTAAATCTTGAGCTCAATGTGGTGCTCCATACTTCTTCTTCTTCTTTTTTCCATTATGCTAAACTGAAGAACGGAGAGATTAGAAAAAGAAAAAGGGATCCTAGAAAGAGGAGAAAGAGATTTTGGGGGAGCTAGTGGAAGAAAGAGAAATAAAATTGGATTTATGTTTATGTGTTTGTGTCATAACCCTATAAGGGGCCTAGTAGGATTGTCTTAAATCACCATATCACATGTGCACCCGCAATACGAGGATCGCCTTGCAAGTCAGAGTTTACAAGACTAATTGATTATCCTCTCATTGTATTATGCATATTGATAGATTCAAAAGACCAAGTTCTAAATTTATAAATTTTCTAAATCATTTTCTTTTCAACTATGGTCTTACAGGGTAAGCGCACCCATCAGATGTAGCATAGAGAAATGATCTAGGTCATATTCCTAAGGAACTTTGATGAGTACTTCTACTCACTTTTTTCCTATTATCTAGAAAAAAAAAATCAGATTTGGTTTTATATATATAGAAACTAAACTAAGTCTAATATTCATAGATTTCGCAGCAAGCATACAAAAGGATAAATCAATTCACAAGGTTGCTTAGGTCATGCTTCACCTAAGATCTATTCATATGACTCAAGAATTTTCTCAAAAAGTTGTATTGATTATTGAACCATCGGATTCACTAAATTATGCTAATGCTTCTCTCAAAGTCAAAAGCACCTAAACTTAAGCCAAACTGTCGAAATGTCTTCCTGACTATTAGCAACTTAAATTTGCATAAAGAACAAGAATCCTTCGTTTTAAAACCAAACTGATGAATTCAAAACAAGTGACAGAAGATTTCGCCATCCCTATCTCTAGGTGATTATGAGCAATCTCATCAATAGCTTTAGATATATTCATTAAATCAACCTCTCGGTCTATTTTTAACAAAAATCAAACATGAATCTAATGGGATGCACCATCTAATGATCTTCACATAAATGGAATTGAATGCTCATTGATGGAGGAAATGGGAAGTTACAAGAGATACGGGTCTCTTAGCTTTCCAAAGTAACACAAATGGAATTGAATGCTCATTATGGAGGAAATGAGAAGTTGTAGGAATTACGGGTCTTTTGGCTTTTCAAAGTAACACCCCTTTAATGTCGAATAGATGTTTCTTTAATAAATAGGGGGTTACTATTCAATAAAAAAGTTGTTTCTAAAAAAGTAATGGACTATCAAATCGATAGGTTTGGGGACAAGTTGTGTCACTTGAGCATGTCTAGCTGTTTTTCTCTATGTAAAAATTGATACGGCTGGGGACACAGCTTGTCCCAGAGTCATGTCTTTTGCTGTAGTCTTTTTTCTTCACTGACACGACGTGGGACACGGCTTGTCCTAGAAATGTCCCTTGCAAAGTTAATTTTTCATATTGACACGGTTTGGGACAAGTCATGTCGCTGTTGTGTCTTTTCAAAACTTAAGATTTAGACTTTGATTGTACTTTTCCTTGACATGGTTGAAAGACATGGCATGTCTTTATTGTGTTAACCACTTTTTGGTCCAAACTTTGCATTTTTGACCCATTTTTCCTTCTTTCCATAAAATAACTCCTTTAAAGACCTGAAAGCATAAATTAATATTTTTAAGTGCCAAATTCATAATATTTATCAATAAAATTATCAATAAAAGTTTATTTTGGTATTTATAAAATAGGAATAATTTTAGTTTATCACATATATAAATTTATTATGAAAATAATTTATTGGATATCAAAACTTCCATAGATCACAAAGATCGTAGAGAATCAGATATCCTACCAAACATCAAGATAAGGTAAACCTAAATTTAACACAAAATATCAACTAGGTTTAATTGAGAAAGAAAACTACATTTTAAGTTTTTATCTCTCAACTAGGTTTATTCTTCTAAATGTACAATCATCTGTCTATCTTGTGAAGCTCTATCCTTAGTGCACTCTACACTCAAATCATATCCCTTCCTAGTTTGCAAATTATCTACAAAAGCAAACTGTTGGAGAGTCAGCTATAACTTAGCTGAGTGAAGTATATCCTTGCTTCATACCGTTCAAGCAAAAGTAAACAAGTTATTAAATAAGCATATATAATGCAGACAAGCAAATGAACAAATATATATGGCCAATCGGTAGCCATATATATGTATATATATATTCAGATTTTCTCCCTCCGAATCTGGGGTTAGGGTACATCCACACATCAGTACCCAAACTACTAATACTTCAGGAATCAAATTTATTCAAAGAGTTTTTCATATACATAAAATAATATACATGTAACAATACTCCATTGAAGCAAGATATCCTTAACAATGACCCCGCGCGATCCTAGGAGATGGGTCATCTCCCTAAGACGACTTAGTTCCCATTCTCCTGGAACAAGGCCTATAGTATACACTAGGAATATACCACTTCGGTCCTCCATGTTCACCATCCTCACGGGATAGTGTGGCCCATCTGTGTCAAGGTATAGTGGTAATGGCCTTCTACATGCAATTGTGCAATATATGCTCAATTTTATAATTATCATGGCAATAGTTATTAAGTCCATTTATTTGGCAATCAAACAATTATTTGACACTCGCAAAGATCAAAATGATTAAAAACACTCAATACTTAATGTTTAATTTATATTAACAAAATATCATACTCTAAACCTATAAGTACAAGCAGATATGAAGGTCATTGGAATATACTCGCCTGTTTATCTTTGCTTAATTGTTGTAGAAATCTACAAGAAAACTCGAAGATGGATCTATATCCCCTGAGAATTGAGATAACATATACTTATTACTGTACTCTTATTCATACAAAGAAACCTATTGTGTCTTTGTGTCTTAAACTCGAGTTTTAATATATGAATAGGCATTAGAAAACTTATCGATCATAGATTTTAATTATCGATTTAAACTAATTATTTTGTATATTTTTTCCTTTTATTACTTTAAAGGTCTGAAAGGTATCACAATGATGCTTGCCTTTCTTGTTTGGTATTCTTAATTATTATTCAAGTTCAATTCCTTGTTTATGTTTATTTCATCATGTATTAGTGATTATACTTAATTTAAGGCCATTACTCAACTTTTTTTGTTAAAGCATATATATTTATATTTATATTTATTTTGCTTGTCTTGATCTTATTTTAAGTATGTAACTTTAGTTAATTTAATTATACCAACTAATATTTCTATGATTTACATCAATCTACACTTTATATCCTATAAGTATCGAATTTCATACTTAAGGTTTCGGGATTATTTCTTAAGTTTAAATTCTCAATCACAATTTTTATATAATTTCGATTTTCTAATTTGTACTTGAATTACTTAAGTTTTATTTTAGAAATCTTATTCTTTTATATGTGCCGAAATCATCATATGTCTATATAGGCTTGTTATTGAGCTTATCTAATAGATTTAAAGCTAAATTATCTTTTATCCATATAATACATCAATCATATCAAGTTTATGCATAAAATATTATTTCTATGGATGATCAAAATCATATATTTGTATATAAGGTCACATATTAAAGTTTAATTACATATTCAATCTTCTTATTGATCGAATGATCAAATACGTTTCATTTATTAAATTCAAGTAAACTTTTCTTAAGTTTTCTCATAGGGATGAAACTTTTATAATAGGGTTATAGGGTTTTCTAAGCTTCTATTTCCTCATCAATTCCATTTCTACTCATGAGTATATGTTGTGTGTAATTTAAATTATTTAAACTTGCCATAGAATATCTTTATTCTTTTTAAATGTTAGAACTACTGTCACGCCCCAAGGACTACCCTAAACGTAACTATCACGCCCCAGAGGGTACCTTACACGTGGTAGTCCGCCACATATAATATTAAAGATAATGAATGCCAACCTTAGTCATGCAGGAGCTTTGATATCACATGCAAGGCATACTTCCAAGATAGTAGGAGACTTGATAAGTAAAATACCCTAATTATTCACATGGTTTTAGTATGATATTATAGTGATTTATATGTGAATAATTGTAGAAAAGGATACTGATTTGAGTAATATGTTAATTTCAGGATTAAAAGGAGATAATAAGCATTATGGAGATGTTTTGATGAATTACAACAAGTTTTGATGAAGAAAGTCAAAGTGAAGAATTTCAGCATACATGAGATTCAACACAAGCTGTGTTGAATGCTGGTGTTGGCTTTGAAAAATGTACAGCAAGCTATTGTAAAGAACATAAGGAAGCAACACATGAGCTATGTTGGATGCTTATATTAGAGATAAGAAATGGACAGAATGCTTTATGGAACATACACGACTTCGCAACACAGGCTGTGATCGGCTTGTGTAGACTCCAAATTGTGACAAATCCGAGGAAATAGCTGACATGAGGAAGCAACACGGCCCCGAACACGTCCCGTAGAACTACCCGTAGAAAATAAATCCACTTCTTATAAATAGATCCAACCACTCTTTGTTGAAAACACACCGATAGAGGAGAAAAACCTTAGGAGAGAAGACGTGTGAGAAGAAGAAGAACTCCTAATAATTTTCCATCACAAGACTTGTTGGTTAAAGGGTGTAATCATCATGTTTTATGTTATTCTTCCATGGTTTATAATTGTAATTATTACAATGGAAGCTTAGATCTATATGCCTTAGATTTTGAGAAACCCTAACCTTAATGTGGATTGGATTGATTTGTTGAATGAAGTTCTTGTTCTTGGATCTATTCATGTTGCTTGATTGTATTAATCTAGTATATGCGCAATATTAGATTATTATGATTCTTGTTAATTGAATCGACGGATTAATTAATAGGAAAGATCTAGCATGAGTAGAAGGGTTTGAATGTAAATCTAGAGATAGATTACATGAATCTTTTGCATCAAGAATTTATCTTTATGAGGAATTATGATAGATTATTGTATCATTACATCAAGGATCTTGATTTGCATGTTTCTTCACGATTCCATACGTGATTCACCTTAATTGTACTACTTAGGGTTTTGAAAGCAATCTTGTTTAGGACAACTCTTGAGGAGTAATGATGATCCACGCATGCTTATCATTTATAACGGCCATGGTATCTATAGTCTCTCCAAGAATTGTACACAAGCTTTTACACGACTATTTTTCGCGCATTCGTGTTGGATCATTCATTTGCTTGGGTGTTATACACGACCATCCTACACAGCCTGTGTAGGATAACAATTTTCATCCGAATATCTTGCTCCTATTGTGCATTGTATTTCACAATCCCAATTGCTTATCCATATCACTTGAATGCATTGCATTGTTGCATAGTAATGATATTGCATTGTTCTCATGTGGATTCACGATACTCACTTGTCCCAAATTTCTTGCAGATATGGGACATAAGAAGGTCTGCGTTAAGAATCCCACTCCTTCCACAACTCCCTCCAGTTCAAAGAAACCGACAACTAGTCGCTCCAAGAAAACCGCCTCAAAGAAATCGAAAAAGCCAGCAACCCCCGCCAAGACTAGGACTCAACCATCCAAAAAGAAACAAAAGCTCCTACAGGAGAAAGCCGACTCGGAGATCTATTACAAGAACGTCTCCGACAAATCTTGGAGCAAGAAAAGAAAAGCTCGGCTATCTTCCAAACCTTTCGGAGCACACCGATTTGTTGATTGGGAATTAATAAGGAACTATGGAATTGAAGCCGACATCAAGGAACTGCTCTCCATCGGCCCGTGGAAAAAACTCTTTGACATCCGCAATCCCGCTTATCATGACATTACAGTGGAAGTCCTGTCCACACTCGATTTGGATGACAAAGATTTCAGCAAAGGCGTCCATGGTACACTCACTTTCCTTGCTTATGGAAAGTATTACAAGGTCCCGCTATACAAATTTTGTGTGTACATGGGACTCTATACTGAGGAGGAAACCCAATCCGAAGCCTTTCAACAACTCACAAACAGTTGGCCCCAGGGAGCTACACATATTGACTACTGGAAAGTCCTTTGTGAGTCGGATATGGATTATTTCCCTTCAAAATCCAAGTCCTCCTCCATGCGCAATGTCCACTATAGGGTCGTCCATTGGATGTTCGCCAACACAATTGGAGCTCGGAAAAGCAGCACTGGGGTGGTCAACAATTTTGAGCTTTTCCTTCTCTATAGCATTGCCAGTCGGTACAAGATCAATGTGGGAGTGGAGTTGGCTCATTATATCTATCGCCAAGCCTCCGATCTACGGTTTAAAGGTATCTACTGCGGCGGCTACATCACCAAGCTATTGCAGGGGATGAACATCTTCAAGGAACCCACTGGAGCCACTCCTGTTCCAATCACTAGAGTGACTGATGGGCCATTTGCTGGGTGGGGGCTAGAAAAATTGATCAGCACTCCAAGGAGAATGTACTCCTCTCCCCCTTTCGACAGACCATACACCACCCCAGGAGCCTCGACGTCTCAGGTTCCAGCTGATGCTGACCAACGCTTGGCTAGGATGGAAGCAGACATGCAAAAGGAGAGAAAGAAGGCCAAGAAATTCAAAGCTTATGTGATAAATTTTTTACAGGGTATGGCGAGATGTATGAGACCGGCACCCGCTGACCCTCCCACTTACATCAGCTCATCCGAGGATGAAGGGCACATTCCCAGCTCAGCACATGCAGCAGCTTCCCTTAAACGGCATGGGAAAGAACCAGCAAAGGACATCCCAGCCGAACTGTCATCGGAGAGTGAAGACGTGGCCGAGTCCGCCGATTATGATGATCAGGAAGCAGACGATGAATCTAACCCGGCGGTGGGTGCTGAGTCAGAGCAAGAGGAGGGAGATGATGATGGAGACGATGATGATGATGATGATGATGATGGAGATGATGATGAGGATCCGGACAACTGATTTTCCTTTTTGTGTTCTGTGTTGACTGAACTTGTAGTGGGACATATACTTTCACTACTCTTATTATGACAAACTACCGACAAGCTTTTGATTTTGATGACTACCTTTCCTTGCAGGACTATGGGATAATTTAGTTTAGTTTAGTTAGTTCTTCTGTTTTCTAGTTTTCTTTTCTTTTCCTTTTACCTTTTTTTTTTCCTGCAGCAAGAATGATATGGGTTCTCCATCCTCTTTTACGGCTGATCAGTGCGGATACTCCTTGCATTCTTTTTCTTCCCTTCGCTTATACTTGCTGCTCCACTACATTCTTCTAAACTCGGGGAAGTTTCAGTTCTTTTCATTTTTTTTTATTTTTCCTTTCTTTTCAAGTTTCCTTTGGGCTGTGATATCATCAACGACATTGAGGTCAATGTCTACCTTAAAGTGTGGGGAAGTTTAAGGAAGGAAATTAAATTTTTGGGGTATTATAAGCTATCTAACTTTGAACAATTGCTAATCAAGTTTCCCCCACTTATGAGTACTTATGAGATTGAAAGTTCACATATTTCAAGAATCTTGAAATTGTACTTAATCAAAGGAAATTTAGCATTCAATTATCAATTTGAAGTGATTTGATGTGCCTTACTCACCTATTTTGTAATTGGTTTACTTAGTTAAAGTTTTAAGATGAAATCTAAGTGGAGCAAATTTACTTACTATTTAATGATCAAATCTTAAGTTGTGAAGGATGTTGAAGTCCCTTGTTAAAGTTAAATGGTTGTGTTCCTAAGCTTGTTAGTTAGTATATTTAGTTTTTCAAGAACTTGAAAACTTTTTAACCTTTGGTGAAAGGGGTATATGAAACGATCACTTAGTGATTCTTTTTGAACGATTTCTTTGAATTGGAATGAAATGAAATTGAATCAGTTGTTGTGTTAAATGGAATGTTAAAGCTTAGTTAATATGGCGGGCTTTGGTCCCTCAGAAGAGCGAAGTCTGACCCCGCTATTGACTATACATTCTTTAAAACAATTGATGAATCACAAGAATCTTTACTCCGCTGACTTGGGAAACCGAGTTAAGAGTATCCAAGCTTGAATGTTAAAGTGAGGGAGAGTTCGTTGGGGTCCCTTTAAAACCTGGTCACTTGGATGATGAATCCGGGATGTACCGACTCAATGATCTCACTATAACGAGAAGTGCGGAAATGAAATAGAAAAGCTGAAAAGAAGCGGGCTACACCCCGTCCAGAGGAAAAAATGAAAAGATACGGGTTAAACTCCGTCCCTCTGAAGGCTATTAAGGGAATTTATGGGAAATTGCAATAAAAGAAAATAATCTAGGGGATTGATAGATACCATATACTTTTGCTCTAGGTTGCTAAGTTTGAAGAGGTTATTGAATGTCATATGCTCTCTAATTAGTGGTGGAACACAATTAAGCCGCTTTTGCTTTGATTGACTTATATTTTTTATGACTTGGAAGTGGTTCTTAAATGGCAGGGGTAATGATTTGGTTTACTTTGGATTAATCTTAAAAATTTTATTATAGTATGCCAAGTACAAGTACAAGTATGATAGGTTTGAGTGATGGGCACTACTAAATCAATATTGAAGTATTGGAAGAATGCTATATCGAAGTTTATTGAATTGAAATTTTGAGTATAATTGATGATGGATTTCTTTATCCTTAGTTGTTTGCTTGAGGACAAGCAAACGGTTAAGTGTGGGGAAGTTTGATAAGTACAAAATACCCTAATTATTCACATGGTTTTAGTATGATATTATAGTGATTTATATGTGAATAATTGTAGAAAAGGATACTGATTTGAGTAATATGTTAATTTCAGGATTAAGAGGAGATAATAAGCATTATGGAGATGTTTTGATGAATTACAACAAGTTTTGATGAAGAAAGTGCAAAGTGAAGAATTTCAGCATACATGAGATTTCAACACAAGCTGTGTTGAATGCTGGTGTTGGCTTGAAAAATGTACAGCAAGCTATTGTAAAGAACATAAGGAAGCAACACGAGCTATGTTGGATGCTTATATTAGAGATAAGAAATGGACAGAATGCTTTATGGAACATACACGACTTCGCAACACATGCTGTGATCGGGCTTGTGTAGGACTCCAATTGTGACAAATCCGAGGAAATAGCTGACATGAGGAAGCAACACGGCCCCGAACACATCCCGTGTAGAATACCCGTGTAGAAAATAAATCCACTTTTTATAAATAGATCCAACCACTTTGTTGAAAACACATCGATAGAGGAGAAGAAACCCTAGGAGAGAAGACGTGTGAGAGAAGAAGAACTCCTAATAATTTTCCATCACAAGACTTGTTGGTTAAAGGGTGTAATCATCATGTTTTATGTTTATTCTTCCATGGTTTATAATTGTAAGTATTTTACAATGGAAGCTTAGATCTATATGCCTTAGATTTTGAGAAACCCTAACCTTAATGTGGATTGAATTGATTTGTTGAATGAAGTTCTTGTTCTTGGATCTATTCATGTTGCTTGATTGTTTTAATCTAGTATATGTGCAATATTAAGACTCATAGGGGAATTACCTTTAATTAGATAATAAAAGCATGCAATAACTTATATAAATGAACATGTAATATTCATTTGGATGATAATCTCTTACAACTTCTTGGGGGCATTTCCCCATTCTAAAAAGTCTAGTTAACTAAGCCATCATCGAAATATATATAAATATACCATAAGTCTACTATAGAGATTTTTCTTAGAAGTCTATGTTCAAAACTAAATACATATAACTTCTCCTAAAAACTCCTAGTAGCTTTGGCTCATACCTGAAAAATAGGGCTTCTTGGTGCCAATCATAGGTAATCATACTGTAACAAAAAGCTATAGGGGTATAAGCAAAACTAGCTTAGTGATAACTCCCAGCTACAAAACATTTCCATATATCAAACAAGTATTTAAACAACCATATGAGAATGCACCAAGCACATGAGCAAACAAATTACACAGATTAACCGGAAACCATGTGTAGCATGGATTTTTCACCCTCCATGTCGGGAGTTGGGTGGTTACAGGCTCATACGACCATCAATATTTGCAGATTTACTGGCTCTTACTCATCATATAGACTTTCTGGCTCCTACTTGTCCATGTAGACTTTCTGGCTCCTACTAGCTACCACTACAACTCCTCGTTTCCCCACACAAAGAATAGTAGTGAAATAAATGTGACTCACAAATATGATATGCATGAATTATTTTTAATATAGGTTTAACTAAATAATGTTGAGTTTAAGTTAAAGGCGATCAAAACAATATTCACCATATCAAAATAAAAGAACATAAATTATTCATCAACTCCTCTTTCAATATTCTTAACTTTTATTCAATCAGTCATGAATCCAAGTCACACAACATTTGTCCATTTATCTTTTCCCTATTTTTTAGTGCTACTACTTACAAGCACAACTAAGGAAATGTAACTAGTAAGGGATTAACTCACTCCATGACGATCGCTCCTAGTCGAAGTAATCTTCCGGAAAAGCGATATCGGTTTTGTCTTCACCTAAACAAGATAAAATACCCAAAATGAGTCTTTCATAGAATTTCTATTTTTGAAGATTCTAAATCTATCTTAAATTCGCGGTAAAATCGAATTGGAGGGAATTCCAACTTAAAATGGCCATAACTTTGCTCATTTTAACTCGGAACTTCGAATATTATATATCGTTTTCTACCTATTCGAAAAGATCTACCTATTTCTAAAGCTTTTTCATCAAAATAAGTCATTTAAGTTCTGAAATAGTGGTGATCAGATTCACCACGAATTTTCACAAAACTTGTATTCCTTCTTTTAACAAAAACTCATATAAAAGAAATAGATATTATAATAGTTTGTAGAACCTTTGGAATGTATTTACATATATTTATTGACTCATATCAAATGTATGAATTTAATGAAGTTGTCTCAACCATGAATTTTTTGTAATAGTAAAGTCTTCTAAAGAAAAAGTGAAACTTTTGAAAATTCCTCTTATTTTACTAGAGAATATCTCAAGTTATTTTAAATGAGTATTTTTCTTTTTCTTAATTTCATTTCCTTAGTCTTTTTAAGTTTCCAAAGAATGATTTTTATTTTCTAAGCTTAGTTTCTAAAATTTTTTAAAGTAATAACAATTTTATATTTATAGAAATAATTTTCTTATTTCTTAATGTAGACACCCAATTTTTGCCCAATTAATTAAGGCTTAAAATTTAATTAAATTCATTTTTCAAAAGCCTTAAGTATTGATGAAATTGGCTAAGTGATCAAGGCACAGGCCAAATGGCCTGTTGGTTAAATATGGACCCAAACACACACTCAAGCTCAAGGACACAGGTTCAAACCCTAGCAAAGGCAAATTTTTGCCTTTTTATCATTTTTGTCTTTTCATTTTCCTCAAATGTGACTTTTGCTTTACTTTGCATCAGTTTTTAACTGACAAAACATCATTGATTGTCAAAATTGATGATGGGATTGCAAAGTGGTTACAAAATATGAAAGATTAGTGCAAAAAAACAACCCAAAAGTTACAAAATTCAATGTATAAAGCATTCAATTGCATTCAATTGAGGAGTTACAAAATTGAGTGGATGAATCTGGCATGGAATATGAAAACAATCATCAATTCATCAGTTTCAAACAATTTAATCATGGATTTTCTAATTAAATTCGTGGAAAAATCAAGAGGCAAAAAATTGATTCATTTTTGAAACTGTTCGAAACTGAAAATTGAGCTTGCAACCTATAAATAGGAGGTCCTAGGAGCAAAAGGCACAAGTCAATTTCAACAAAACACAATCAGAATGAGTGAATTCGAAGATTTCGAAAATCAGGGTTCTTAAAGAGAAAATTCGAAATTTGAGAATTTCGAATTGTTTTTTATTCAATTGGAGTGTTTAAGGAGCTTTAGGAACAAGTTTAAAGTGATCGAGTGTGCTTTAATTTGATCAATTTGTTCAAAATCATCTCTGCAAATTTTTTTTATTTTTTTCGGATTTGAACTGCCGGCGACCACCACTTCGAACCGCCGTCCACGGTGGTTCTGGGCGTGAACCACCACCTCCAGAGGACGCGCCACCACCATTGGAGTCGGGCCGACAAGCTTCCAGCCACCGAGGACCACCGGAGCCGCCGGAATCCGCCCCGAAAAGTCGCGTCGTCGTCTTCTTCACCCACCGGAGCTCCGAGATCCGACCCGAAGATCCGAATCCAACCCGGTCGGTCATCGGTCAACGGTCAACTCTGATCAGACAGTCCAGATTCGATCAAGCAGATCAGACGGCCCAGATTCAATCAAGCGATCAGACGGTCCAGATCGAGTCAACAAGATCAGACGATCCAAATCGGTCAGCGAGATCGACGCTCCAGATCTCGTCCGCTTCATCCGACGGTCCAGGTTAATCCGCATTATTTTATTTATAGTTTATTATATAATTAATTTCAGAAAATAATAAAAATAGCAAAAAATAGTAAAAAATTTATAAAAATTCATAAAAAATTCAGAAAAATTCAAAAAATACAGAAAAATCCAGAAAAATCAAAATATTTATTTTTTTATATAAATTTATTTTTTTTGATATTTTTGATATTTTTGAATATTTTTAATGTGTATTTATACACAAATTGCCTTAGAAATGCATATTTAATGCATGGAAAATATTTTTAATATATTTTAAATTATTCTGGATATGTTGTGAAATTATGTGATGATTTTTTTTAAAAAATAATAAAAAAAATAAAAAAATGATAAAAAAAGAGATGAAAATGACAAAATTGAATTTTCCAAAACCAAAATCTTTTAGAAAAAAAATAAAACAATAAAAAATGATTTTTGGACTTAGAAAAATTATATTTTCATAAAATAAAAAAAAACAATTGATTAGATCATAGGGTCATCAAAAATGATTTTTTATAAAACTTAAAAATTTAATGAACTTAAATTGAGAATAGTTCAAAAAATTAAAATTGATCAACAAATTAAATTTTTTTTGAAAGAACTACGTTTTGTCTGATCTCGATTAGCGAGTACGTAGGCACCTGCGGGGCGACATAAAAAATAAAAAAAAATGTTTTTGTTTTTTTTATTGTGAATAAATATTTTTGTAAATATAAGATATTTTGTTGATGTTTATGTTCTAAAAAAAATAATAAAAAATAAAAATGAAGAAAAGCATATAAAAAATAAAAATAAATGATTTGACTTGTAAATATTTCTGTTGTAATATATTATTAGAGTTTTTTTTTAGCATATAAAGGATAGATTATAAATTTAAAATTCCAAAAGTGGTAACCATTTGGTTTTAATAGGTTAGCCCCCGAATCCATGATATCTGGTTTTAAAAGTTTGTTTTTTCTTAAAAATCAAATTTTTTTCGCAGACTAGTAGCTAAGTTAGGATCAACCGACCCATTGATCCTAACTTTTTATTTTTTCCCGATTTATATCGGGTGGCGACTCTAAAAAGTTTTCAAAAATTAAAATTTCTCTTAACCCCTAGTCGAGGATTCATGTTAAATGGGTTCGGGTTTAATGTGAATCGGGTTAGGAGAAATGAACCAGATAGTGGAAAAAATCCAGGCACGACACTTAAGATCATTCTATTTTTTTTTTCTATGAAAGAAACTTTTTAATGTTTGTCAAACTAGTATTGATGAAAAATTGAAGTTTAGGAAAACTTTTGTTTACTTAAGAATTTCTTTCCATGTTTTATATGTATTAGAAAATTCCTATGAACTTCTCTTGATTTCTTTAGAAAAGTTTGTTAAGATAAATTCCTAAGTTTTATGGAAACTTACTTCCTATTTTTATTTTTAGAGAAGAATTTCTATTTTAAGAAAACTTTTCCTCATTTATCTTGTTAAGACAAAATCAATATGTTCATGCATGATTATGAATATGAATCATAAAATTATGAAAATATAAGAAAGACATAATAATTAAAGAAATAAACTAGTAAGGAATATATCAAGTATTGGAACCTTAGCTTCATCAAGGTATCTCGGGACTAAGAATAGACTAGTCCCAAAAAGAAAAAAAAAACGTTTTGACTTGATGAGGACAAGTCTAAGACTAGAAAGACCAGTCTTAAAATAACATGAAAGTAAATAAATTGCAAGGATAGTAAATAAATTGCAAAAACAAAGGAGCTTATGTTCTCTAAAAGATATATATATATATATATATATCTACATAGATATATTTAGATAAATATATATATATATATATGACAGCAACATAAAAGAAATTAGATTCATGAATAAAAACAAAGTATGAACTTATTGTTGTTTTCTTTAACCGTCATGGTTTAGAAAACACACACTAAGCTCATATTAAGTAAATGAACATAAAGAAATCTAAAGAAGAATTACCTATCAAGACTAATTTTGAAAGAACTTTGAGAGAGAACTCTTGTAGAATTTTGAGAGAGTAATTTTAGTATATGGAAGGTGTGAAGGAAGTAGAAGGAAGAGGGGGTATTTATAGGAAAATGGGGGAGGAAAATTGTGTTAATTAAATAAATGAAAATTGGAACAAATTAAGGAGGTGGGAGGGTGTGGCCGGGGCTACATTGAGTGTAAAAGAGGGAGAGAAATTTTATTTTTTTGTATTTTTGTTAATGAAAAGTAAGATATGAAAGACGTAAAGTTATATTGGAAATGAAAATTATAAGAAATAGAGGTGTGGTTTGTAAGAGTAGGTTATAAGAAAAAGTAAAGGTAGATAAATAGTGTTAGAATAGTAATAAATAGTGTAATGTAAAATAGGCGTGACAAATTAAGTACCGGTAGTAAGAAAATATGCGTATAATTGCGATACTTGATATTTTTAGTTATCAAAAAATTATGAAATTGATATTTTTGAAACCTTATATTTTTACTAGTCTAACGGTATATCTATAAATATTTTTACCATTCTAAGCCTCGAGACACACTTTTTGAAAACTATTTCTGATCGTGCTCAAAACGAATCTTGGTTTAACTAATCTGATACTTTTAGCTTTCTTAGGTTATTACGAACTATTCTATATACTATTCTTATTACTTTCTATTAGGGTTCCTTAAACGGGGATTGCTAGACTTGGAAGGTTAAGTCTAACTAGGGTTTTGTTGACTTTAGGGTTTTCGATTGACTTTCTAATTAGGGTTTAAGCTTAATTGATCACAAAACTTTGGGGGTTTACAACCTACCCCCCTTAAAGAAAGTTTTGTCCTCAAAACTTGAAGTTCATACCTGAATCTTCAAACAAACTTAGATACTTCTGGCGTATATCGCTTTCGACTTCCTAAGTTGCCTCTTCATGTGAGTGATTCATCCACAGAACCTTCACAACACTTGATCTCCTTGTTTCGAAGCTTTTGCACCTTACGATCTAGGATCTGAATCGGTTGTTCTTCGTATGTGAGGTTTTCCTTTAGCCGTACTGGTTCCAACTCTGTGATTCTACTAGGATCTGGTACATGCTTCCATAAAACTGATACGTGAAGCACATCCTGGATTCCAAATAGGTTGGGAGGTAGGCCAGCCAATAAGTAAGATCTCATTTTCTTTCAAGCACTTCAAAAGGTCCAATACATCGTGGGCTCAACTTTTCTTGTGCCCGAACTCTATGAATACTCTTGATGGGGTTTACCCTTTAAATACATTGGTCTCCAACCTCAAACTCGAGTATTCGTCGTTTCATATCTGCCTAACTTTTCTGTCGATCTTGTGTTCCTTTATCTTGTGTTGAATGATCCGTACTTTGTCAGCCGCGTCTTGTACCAAGTCAGATCCGATGCTCAACTTCTCTATATCGTCCCCAAATAATGGCAATCGACACCGCCTTCCATACAATGCTTCGTAAGTAAGGTGGCATCTGAATTGTGGAGTGGTAGCTGTTGTTGTAGACCAAAGGTAGGTGTGCGTCCCAACTACCCCTGAATTCTATTACACAAGCATGCAACATATTTTCCAAAGTTTGTATTGTCCTCTTCGATTGACCATCTGTTTGAGGGTGATATGCAGTACTGAAGTGTAGCTTTGTTCCCATACATTTTTGTAAGCTTGTCCAAAATTTAGTCACAAACCTTGGGTCTCGGTTAGAGACTGTTCTAGCGGGCACTCCATGCAAGTGCACTATCTCTCTTATGTATATTCTTGCCAACTTATCCATGGAGTACGCCATGTTGATTGGAAGGAAATGAGCTGTCTTTGTCAATCGGTCGACTACAACCCAAATGGCATATATCCTGCAGATGTTCTTGGTAGTCCACACATAAAATTCATCATGATTTGATCCCATTTCCATTCGGTATCGGAAGAGGTTTCAAAAGTCCTCCTGGTCTTTTGTGTTCCACCTTCACTTGTTGGCATGTAGGGACATTTCATCACAAAATCGGCCACGTCTCTCTTCATACCGTTCCACCAATAGTAGCTCTTCAGATCCTAATACATCTTAGTTCCTCCTAGATGCATTGTATATCCTGAATGGTGTGCTTATTCATTAATTTCCTTCCTCATATCATCATCATCAAGAACACATAATCTCCCTTTCATTCTCACAACCTCATCTTCATCTATTGTGAAATCCGTATATTTATCCTTCTTGTACCTCTCCTTTAATCTTCTGAATCGCTCATCATACTGTTAGGCTTCCTTGATCTTTCTACTAAGGTGGGTTCCATGACTAGGTTGGCGATTTCTACTTTTATGCTTTGCCCTTAGAATTCAATACTCATCCTTTCAAATTCCTTTATTATCTCTTTATCAGTGAGCAAGGTAGCTACTTCTCCATGATTCTTCCTACTTAGGGCATCTGTGATAGCGTTTACTCTTCCTGAGCAATAATTTTTCCAAGGTCCATAGTCCTTGATGAGTTCCAACCATCTCCGTTGCCGCATATTCAGCTCCTTTTGCGTGAATAGATACTTGAGACTCTTATGATCGATGTAGAAACTCGCACCTTTACCCATATAAGTAATGTCTCCATAACTTAAGCGCGAACACAACGATGGCTAACTCCAGGTATGAGTAGGGTAATTTTTCTCATGAAGCCTAAGTTGTCGCGAGGCATAAGCGATAACTTTTCCATCTTGCATCAACACACACCCGAGACCATTTCTAGAGGCATCACTATGCACCGTATAAGGTTTCTTGGGGTCTGGTTAAAACCAAAATTGGTGCGGAGACAAGTCTTTTCTTTAGTTCCTGAAAACCTTATTCTCTCTTATCAATCCAAATGAACTTTTCATCCTTCTAAGTCAACTGTGTTCAGGGTTTGGCTATGGTAGAAAAGTTCTTCACAAACTTCCTATAATATCCAACTAATCCGAGAAAACTCCTCACTTCAGTAACAGTCTTAGATTGTCTCCAATCCATTATTGCCTTGATTTCTTGGGGTCTACCGATATCCTTCTCTAGATATGACATGTCTAGGAAAGATATCCTATCCAACCAGAAATCACACTTAGACAGCTTAGCGTACAACTTATGTTCACGCAAGGTCTGTAATGCCATTCTCAAGTGTTCTTCATGTTGCTCCCGTGTCTTAGAGTAGATCAGAATATCATCTATGAAGACTATCACACACTTATCCAACAAAGGTTTGTATACTCGGTTCATGAGATCACGAAAGCTGCTAGTGCATTGGTTAAACCGAAAGGTATTACCAGAAATTCATAATGTCTGTAGCGAGTTCGAAAAGCCTTCTTGGGTACATCCTCTGGCTTGATCCTTAACTGATGATATCCTGATCGTAGATCAATTCTTGAAAGACACTAGCTCCTTGAAGCTGGTTAAAAAGATCATCTATCCTTGGGAGTGGATACTTATTCTGATGGTGAATTTATTGAGCTCCCGATGATTGATGCACAAATGCATAAAGCCATCCTTCTTTTCACAAACAAAACTGGTGCTCCCTAGGGTGATACACTTGGTTGAATGAAACCTTGGTCTAGCAAGTCTTCCAACTAAGTCTTCAGCTCCTTTAGCTTGACTGGTGCCATTCGGTATGGTGCCTTTGATATCGGCTCCGTGTTCACCAATAGGTCGATTTGAAATTGATTTCCCTTTTAGGTGGTGATCTAGGTAATCCCTCAGGAAATACATTTGGAAATTCCTTAACCACGGGTATAGATTCCAACTCAGGTTTTCTTCTTCTTTCTCCTCTACGTCTACGTTACTCAAGTTGATCTCTTCATCATCCATAAATACTCAAACGAGTTCAGCCTCGCCGTGGATTCTCCTTTGAATACTACTTCGCTTCTATCTTGATTTTTGAACTTCACTTCTGTCGAGCCTGGATTTTTTTCCACTTATCTGGTTCATTTCTCCTAAACTCGATTCTCATTAAACCCGAACCCATTTAACATGAATCCTCGACTAGGGTTAAAAGAAATTTTAATTTTTGAAAATGATTTAGAGTCGCCACCCGATATAAATCGGAAAAAAATAAAAGCTAGGATCAATGGGTCGGTTGATCCTAACTTAGCTACTAGTCTGCGAAAACTTGATTTAAAAAAAATCAATTTTAAAACCAGATATCATGGATTCGGGGGCTAACCTATTAAAACCAAATCGGTTACCACTTTTGGAATTTTAAACTTATGATCTATCCTTTTCATGCTAAAAAAAAATCAAATAATATATTACATAACAAATATTTACAAGTCAAATCATTTATTTTTATTTTTTATGTGCTTTTCTTCATTTTTATTTTTATTATTTTTTAGAACATAAACATCAACAAAATATCTTATATTTACAAAATATTTATTTACTAAAAAGAACAAAACATTTTTTTATTTTTTAATGTCGCCCCGCAGGTGCCTACGTACTGCTAATCGAGATCAGACAAAACGTGTTCTTTAAAAACTTTAATTTGTTGATCAATTTTAATTTTTGAACTATTTTCAATTTAAGTTCATTAAATTTTATATTTTTATGAAAATCATTTTTGATGGTCCTATGATCTAATCAATTGATTTTCATTTCATGAAAACATATTTTTTCTAAGTCAAAAATCATTTTTTATTATTTTTATTATTATTTATTTTTAAAAAAAAAATTTGGTTTTGGAAAATCCAATTTTATCATTTTTATTTATTTTGTTAATTTATCATTATTATTTTTATTTTTTATTTTTATTTTTTTTTAAAAAAACATTACATAAATTCACAACATATTCAGAATATTTTACAATATATTAAAAATATTTTTAATGCATTAAATACAATTTCTAAAGCAATTTATGTATAAATACATACTAAAAATATTCAAAAAATATCAAAAATATCAAAAAAATAAATTTATATAAAAATAATTATTTATATTTTTCTGGATTTTTCTGAATTTTTATGAATTTTTTACTATTTTTTGCTATTTTTTTATTATTTTCTGAAATTAATTATATAATAAACTATTAATAAAATAATGCGAATTGACCTGGACCGTTGGATGAAGCGGACGAGATCTGGAGCGTCGATTGTGCTGACCGATCTGGATCGTCTGATCTTGTTGACTCGATCTGAGCCGTCTGATCGCTTGATTGAATATAAGCCGTCTGATCGCTTGATGAAATCTGAGCCGTCTGATCGCTTGATGAAATCTGGGCCGTCTGATCTGCTTGATTGAATCTGGGCCGTCTGATCTGCTTGATTGAATCTAGACCGCTGATCTGCTTGATTGAATCTGGACCGTCCGATCTGCTTGATTGAATCTGGACCGTCCGATCTGCTTGATTGAATCTGGACCGTTCGATCTGCTTGATTGAATCTGGGCCGCTGATCTGCTTGATTGAATCTGGGCCGCTGATCTGCTTGATTGAGTGATTGCTGGGGCCGTCTGATCTGCTTGATTGAATCTGGGCCGCTGATATGCTTGATCAAATCTGGACCGTCTGATCTGGATGATTGAATCTGGGCCATCTGATCTGAGTTGACCGTTGACCGATGAACGTTGACCGATGACCGACCGGGTTGGGTTCGGATCTTCGGGTCGGATCACGGAGCTCCGGCGGGTGAAGAAGACGACTACGCGATCTTTCGGGGCGGATTCCGGCGGCTCCGGTGGTCCTCGGTGGCTGGAAGCTTGTCGGCTCGACTCCTATGGTGGTTGCGCATCTCTGAAGGTGGTGGTTCGCACCCAGAACGGCGGCAAGAGGCGGCTCCGGCGGTGGTTGTACGGCAGCTCAAATCCGAAAAAAATAAAAAAATTTGCAGAGATGATTTTGAACAAATTGATCAAATTAAAGCACACTTGGCCACTTTAAACTTGTTCCTAAAGCTCCTTAAACACTCAAATTGAATCAAAATTAATTTGAAAATTTCAAATTTCGAATTTTCTCTCTAAGAACCCTAATTTTCGAAATCTTCGAATTCACTCATTCTGGTTGTGTTTTTTTGAAATTGACTTGTGCCTTTTGCTCTTAGGACCCCCTATTTATAGGTTGCAAGCTCAATTTTACGTTTCGTTCAGTTTCAAAAACGAATCGATTTTTGCCTCTTGATTTTTCACGAATTTAATTCAAAAATTCATGATTAAATTGTTTGAAACTGATGAATTGATGATTGATTTATCAAATCCTTCATCAAATCATTTAATTTGGGTAGATGATTCATTCAATTTTTTATTCAATTCTTGTAACTCCTCATTTAAGTGCAATTGAATGCTTTTACAAATTGAATTTTTTCCCAATTTTTTTAGCACGAATTTTGTGACTTTTGGGTTGTTTTTGTTCACGAATTGTGCACTAATCTTTCATATTCCATAACCACTTTGCAATTGCTTCATCAATTACAATAATTAATGAAGTTTTGTTAATTAAAAATCGATGCAAAGTAAGGCAAAAGTCACTTTGAGAAAGATGAAAAGACAAAAATGATAAAAAGGCAAAAATTTGCCTTTGCTAGGGTTTGAACCTGTGTCCTTGAGCTTGAGTGTGTTTTGGGTCAATGTGTTTAACCAACAGGCCATTTGGCCTGTGCCTTGATCACTTAGTCAATTTCATCAATACTTAAGGCTTTTGGAAAAATGAGTTTAATTAAATTTAAGCCTTAATTAATTGGGCAAAAATTGGGTGTCTACAGCTGCCCCTCTTTGTGTTAAAGTTTGAACAAAACTTTTGCCACAAAGACAAAAAGATAACCAATTTTTGCTTAGCTTCTCCTTCCAAATTTTATTTAAGGAGATTTTTATCTTGTGCTAAACTATCTGTCGAGTTTAGACTTTGAGATTTTGCTAGGTCAACTGTCGGACCTAGACTTAGAAAACTGATAGACCCTCTGTCGGGTCTATATTTTGAGATTTGCTAGGTCAACTGTCGGATCTATATGTTGAGATTTGCTAGGTCAACTGTCGGACCTATAGGCTTTAATTTGGTCATTTGCCGGACCTATGGGCTTTGGTTTGGTCATTTGCCGGACCTATGGGCTTTGGTTTGGTCATTTGCCGGACCTATGGGCTTTGGTTTGGTCATTTGCCGGACCTATGGGCTTTGGTTTGGTCATTTGCCGGACCAATGGGCTTTGGTTTGGTCATTTACCGGACCAATGGGCTTTGGTTTGGTCATTTGCCGGACCAATGGGCTTTGCTTAGGTCATTTGCCGGACCATGGGCTTTGGTTAGGTCATTTGCCGAACCAATGGGCTTTGGTTAGGTCATTTGCTGGACCTATGGGCTTTGGTTAGGTCCTTTGCCGGACCTATGGGCTTTGGTTAGGTCCTTTGCCGGACCTATGGGCTTTGGTTAGGTCGTTTGCAGGACCTATGGGCTTTGGTTAGGTCGTTTGCCGAACCTATGGGCTTTGGTTAGGTCGTTTGCCGACCTATGGGCTTTGGTTTTGGTCACCATCTGGAAAGGATGGATTTCTGACTTCTGTCTTGATCACCATCTTGGATAGATTTCTGAATTTTGTCTTGATGAATTTCTGAATTCTGTCTTGATCACCATCTTTAGTGGATGATTTCTGAATTCTGTCTTGATCACTATCTTGGATGATTTCTGAATTTTTCTTGATCACTATCTTGAGTGAATGAATTTCTGAATTCTGTCTTGATCACCATCTTGGATAGATTTCTGAATTTTGTCTTCATCTTGAAAGTATGGATTTTGTGTTTGGTCAGTACTAGACTATCTGTTGAGTCTAGACTGAGGGGTACTTGTGAATTTTTAGTCCACTGGGAGTTTTTTATGATAATTTTGGTTCCATATCCAAAAAGCATGCTTCAATTTTCTATCAAAATTAGTTATCCTTGCAGTAATATTTTCTTTCAAAATAAGAACAATCAATAGACCAAACTGTATAAATGCATTCAGTCATTATAAGATGCTCAAACTTCTTTGTCTGATGATTCAAATGGTGTTTGGTTGTAAATTTATTTGGAAGAATTTTGTGGGTTAGGCTTTGATTTGACTTTAAAGAATTTCAGGCTTTGATCCGACTTCAGAGAATTTCAGGGTTTGATCCGACTTCAGAGAATTTCAGGGATATCAACTTTGTTTATAATTAATCAAAATAAAACCAATTGATCACTTGAAATGACAAATTTTATTGATCAAGGATAATATAACTTTACAGCATCTGAGTTCACAGGATCCTTTAAATCGGGTCCATTCATTTGGGAAAGGATTAATGCTCCTCCCGACAAGACCTTCTTCACTATATATGGTCCTTCATAATTTGGTGTGAACTTTCCTCTGGAATCTTGCACATTTGGCAGCATTTTTCTCAGAACCAAATCACCTTCTTGGAAATTTCTTGGCTTAACTTTCTTATTAAATGCTCTAGCCATCCTTTGTTGATATAATTGCCCATGACACATGGCAGTCAATCTTTTTTCATCTAAAAGATTTAACTGTTCAATCCTTTGTCTAACCCATTCAGCTTCTTCGAGCTCTGTTTCAGCCAGTACTCGGAGCGAAGGAATCTCAACTTCTACTGGTAAAACGGCTTCAGTTCCATATACCAGGGAATAGGGCGTTGCCCCAGTTGACACTCTTACAGAGGTTCGATACGCCATTAATGCTAATGGGAGCATTTCATGCCAATCTTTGTATGCAATCGTCATCTTCTCAATGATTCTCTTGATGTTTTTGTTGGCGGCTTCTACTGCTCCATTCATCTGTGGGCGATATGGAGTGGAATTCCGGTGTTTAATCTTGAATTGCTGACATAATCAGTCATTGCATTGTTGTTCAGATTTGTACCATTATCGGTAATGATACTTTCTGGAGTTCCATATCGAGCAATGATATCTCTTTTGATGAATCGCACCACAACGGCTTTTGTCACACTGGCGTATGAAGCAGCTTCAACCCACTTGGTGAAGTAATCGATTGCAACTAGTATGAATCGATGACCATTTGAAGCTTTTGGCGAAATTGGCCCAATTACATCTATTCCCCATATTGAGAACGGCCATGGTGTTGACATTGACTGTAATTCCTTCGGAGGAGCATTTATCTTGTTTGCGTAAATTTGACATAAATGACAAGATCTCACATGTTTGATACAGTCTGATTCCATGGTTAACCAGAAATATCCTAGCCTCATAATTTTTTAGCTAGCATATATCCGTTCATATGAGGTCCACATACTCCCTCATGAACTTCTTCCATTAATTTTTGGCTTCTTTTTCATCTACACATCTCAACAGGGTTGTATCGAATGACCTTCTGTATAGGGTATCTCCGCTTAACAAAAATGACTTGCCAGACGCCTCAATGATTTCTGATCCTTTTTGTAGCACACTCAGGATAGCTACCTGTTTGCAAGAAAATTTTGATATCTTGAAACCATGGTTCGTTTGATTCAATCACAGCACAGAATGCGGGTTCACTTCTTATTCGGACTTGCAAAGGTTGTATTCTTACTCCTTCAGTGAATTGGATCAAAGAGGCCAGAGTAGCCAATGCATCAGCAAATTGATTCTGAGTTCTCGGCACATAAGTGAAGGAAATTTCTTTGAACCTTCCTGCTAACTCAGCCAAGTGATTATGATAAGGAATCAACTTGGGATCCTTAGTTTTGAACTCGCCTCGAGTTTGGAAAATGATAAGTGATGAATCTCCAAACACTTCGAGCTCCTCGATATTCATTTGAATTGCCATTTCTAATCCCATGATGCATGCCTCGTATTCCGCTACATTATTTGTGTAAGGAAACATTAATCTGGCTGATGCCGGGAACTGTTCTTCTTTTGGTGAGATAAGGACTGCCCCTATTCCACACCGTATACGTTGGCTGCTCCATCGAAATACAACTTCCAACTGTTGCTTTCGACTTCTGTTTCTGTTATTCCTGATGCCTTCATCTGGAAACTGATCTTGTTCCTTTAATTCTTCGTCATCAACTGGGCTTTCTGCGAGTTGATCAGCTAAAACTTGTCCTTTGACTGAACTTTGATTACATAAATGATATCAAATTCAGAAAGTAGCATCTGCCATTTCGAGATTCGACCAACCAAAGCCGGTTTGCGTGCTAAGTATCGCAATGGATCATGCTTCGTAATCAACTCGATCGAGTAAAAAGCGTATACTGTCTAAGTCTGTGCATAACCCATACTAATGCACAGCAGGTTTTTCTATCTCTGAATACTTTTGTTCTCCATTTGAGAATTTCTTGCTCAAGTAGTAAACAGCTCTTTCTTTTCCTTCCTCATCTTTTTGCCCGAGCACACACCCATAGATTCAGGAAGAATTGTCAAGTACAAGAACAATGGTTTCCCCGGTTTTGGAGTAACCAGTACTGGTGGATTCGTCAGATATTGCTTTATCCGATTAAAGGCTTTTTCACATTCGTCATTCCATTCAATTAGGGCATTCTTCTTCAGCAGTTTAAACAGCGGTTGGCATTATCAGTCAACTGTGATATGAATCGAGCAATGTAATTCAATCTTCCCAAACCTCTGATTTCTTTAATGTTTTTGGTGGAGGCAAATCCTGAATCGCCTTGACTTTATCAGGATCGATTTCTATCCCTTTTTGGCTAACCATGAATCCTAATAATTTTCCAGATGTCACTCCGAAAGTGCATTTTTCTGGATTCAATTTCAACTGAAACCTCCTTAATCTTTCAAAAAGCTTCCTTAACACCACTACATGATCATCTCCTTCCTTTGTCTTGGCGATCATGTCATCTACATATACTTCCACCTCTTTGTGCATCATATCATGAAGTATAGCAAGCATTGCTCGTTGATAAGTTGCCCCGGCATTCTTGAGACCAAAAGGCATGACTTTGTAACAAAAGGTTCCCCAGGCTGTAACGAATGTGGTTTTGACCTTATCTTCTTCGGCCATTAATATCTGATTATACCCTGAAAATCCATCCATGAATGAAAATAGATGATTTCCAGCGGTATTGTCCACTAAAACATCGATGTGAGGCAATGGGAAATTATCTTTCGGGGTTGCTTTGTTTAGATCTCTGAAATCCACACAATTCTCACTTTCCCGTTTTTCTTAAGCACTGGCACTATATTTGATACCCAATCCGAATAATCAGAAACCTCAATGAATCCTACTTCAAGCAACTTTTTTACTTCATCCTTGATTTGGAGGAGTAAATCCGGCCTAAATCGCCTTAATTTTTGCTTTATAGGTTTAAAATCCTCCTTTGTTGGCAATTTGTGAACCACAATGGATGGGTCTAAACCGGGCATATCGCTATACGACCATGCAAAAACATCCAAGTATTCGGCTAGTAACTTGGTTAAATCTTGTGCCGTGCTCTCAGGCAATTTTCCCCCTATCTCAGATTCCTAGGGTTTTCACTTGTTCCCAAATTAATCACTTCAATGGTTTCGGGAATTTCAATCCTTCCTTGTTCAAAATTTTGCCAAATTTCTTGTGTTCTAAATTGATAATCAATATCATCTTCAACGTCTAACCCAGTAGAGTTAGAGGTGATATTGATATTTTCATTAATTATACGCGCGAGATATCCCTGAACTTCATCACAATTGTCGATCTGGTTGAATATGAATGAGGAATGTATGAGAATAAGTGAAAGCACAAACGGAAATAAATTTCATTAAACTGGGACGGTGTTTAAGTACACTTATTTGAGCATCACATAATACTGAAAAACACAAAACACAAATCTAGTCTTAGATAAGTTCTTACTTAAAAGACTTAATACTAGCGCAAGGCACAGAGAACCAATTTCTCAAGATCATTTCTTTGGATGAAGCATCTTCTTTGATATCATCTGGCTGCTGGATATGATGTGGCTTTGGAAAGGAATGGCTGATGTGAGGATTTTGATGATTGGATCATACTCCTTGTCGAGCTTCCTCCTTCTCATTTGGTTTTTCATTTCTGCCACTTCAGCACAAGTGGGGGAATAACCCAGTCCAAAGGTTCCCACTGAGTTCTTTTCATCATTCATCATGCAGACTTCGTCAAACATTTGGAGCCCGAAGTCTTCTTCTCCTTCTTTTCCAATGTAAGGGACAGCTGTCTCCTTGTAAATGGCATAATCCTGTTCTCCCATAACAGTGATGAGTTGACCATTGGCTATGAACTTAACCTTCTGGTGCAGGCTTGATGGTATTGCCCTGGCAGCATGGATCCATGGTCTTCCCAACAGCAGATTGAATGTTCTGGGGATATCAATCACTTGGAAAGGAATAATGAAAGTTTGAGGCCCGATGGTGACTTCTAACTCCACTTCACCTATTATATCTCTTTTTGATCCATCAAAAGCACGAACCACAGTAGAGCTTGGTTTGATGTCTGACGGTTCAATCCCCAATAGGCTCAAAGTGGCTAAGGGGCACACATTCAAAGAGGATCCATTGTCTACTAATACTCGAGAGACGATCTTTCCACAGCTTTTGACTACGATGAAGAGGGCCTTGTTATGTTGATCCTTCCTCTCCCAGTTCTTCAGATGAAAAATGATTTGCTCATTTGCAAAGATTGAATCGATTATATGCCCCAATGCTTCTTCTGATACGCCTTCTGGAACTTTCACTTCTTCTAAGGCTTTGAAAAGAGCCTCACGGTGTACATTAGAGCTAATCAGCAGACTCATGAGCGATATTTGGGCAGGCGTTTTGGCCAACTGCTCGACAACTTTGTATTCACTTGCTTTCATCAGTTTTGCCAATGCTGACTTCTCTTCATCTTTCTTCCCTTCTTCATTTTGCTGCTGTGGCATATTCACAGTTGCATTCTTTCCGGTCGACTCATAAACTCTTCCTGAGCGAGTAAGGCCACCAACCATGGCCATTGAAGCATGATTTACCGCCTTATAATCAAATGGAGCGGCTTTATAATCACTCACAGCAAGGGGTATCTGAAAGGTATAGTTCCTAGGCTTTGATGAAGTTGATCCATCTTCACTACCTTTGCCTATTTCGATTTTGATGGATCTAGGTCCACCTTCAATCATGCACACAAGCTCTTCTGGATCCGGAATCTCAGCGGTAATCATATTGATAACTGGTCCATGATTTGGCAATGGGTTAGTAGAGACGTTTGGAGCTTCAATGAAATCCAACTGGATGACTTTTGCATCAATAAGATCTTGGATTTTATGCCTAAGCCTCCAGCATCTGTCTGTTGAATGCCCGATTTGCCCCATGTGATATTCACACTTCAGCTCAGGATTGTAATTTCTAGGCTTTAAGTCTTCCCTAGGAACTTCAAGATTGATCAGATTATCGGCCCTTAATTTAGCTAATACTTGGCTAAGGGGAACCGGAATTCGAGTGAAGTTCCGCCTGTTGAACCTTGATTGTTGATTTGGGACTGCACTTTGTTGAGTCTGATCCTTATTCTGATTTTGATTCTGATTTGTTGACAACACGAATGACTTAGTAGGGCCAGTTGCATCTGAAGTATTGACCATGCTGACGGTTGAATCTTTCCCTTTGTATGGGACATTTCTCGGTGCAGTATATTTCTTTTCTTGTTGCAATTTTCCTGCTGAAATTGCATTCTCAATCCTGCACCCAGCTATCACCACTTCTGAGAAACTTGCTGATGCATGCCCAATCAGATGGGAAAAGAAAGGTTCCTCTAATGTGTTGATAAAAGTGAAAGTGAGGTCTTTTCAGGCATCGGGGTGGTGATCCTTGCAGCCAATGCTCTCCAGCGCTGAGCATACTCCTTGAAAGTCTCTTCTTTCTTCTTCTTCAGATTGCTTAAATCCCATACCGAGGGCGCCATCTCAATGTTAAACTTATACTGATTAAAAAATGCCCTAGCCAACTTGTCCCAAGTATCAATTTCTTGGTGGTCTAATTGGGCGTACCAGGCCAAAGCAGCACCAGTAAGACTGTCCTGGAAGGTTTGCACCATCAGCTTGTCAAACTTTGCGTATTGCCCCATTCGTCGTACATACAATCTGGTATGCATATTAGGACAACCTGTCCCGTCATATTTTTCAAATTCCGGTGCCTTAAATTTCTCAGGGAAGGCACCTTCCTCATATTGAGGCAAATTCAGGATCGCGGTTTGATCAAAACCATCGAACGTCTTCATTTTCTCAAGCAGTTTTCTCTCCATTTCTTTAGCCTGAGCTTCCAGTTCTTTCTTCAACTCAGCCGCATTAAACTCATTTGGTGACTCCTCTTGCTGAATAAGCTGTCCTTCAATTTCTTTTCCTTTCTGTGCCTTGAGGATTCTTCAGAAGTTGTGGGGGTCTTAAGTTGTGCAAGACTCTGTGTTAAAGCCTGCATCTGTTCAGCAATTCCAAGGAGGGTTTGTTCCACGGTGTTGAGTCTTTGCTCATTGGTCTGGTCTGTGGGGTTGCTCCCGGTGTTAGACATCTTAGCTCGGGATCTGGTAACAATAGGGCTCCTAACCGGCTTGGACGCTATCTTTCAAGTTTTGACTTAAACTCGAATTTGCTAGACCTGGACATTTATTATTTATTAATATTTTTTAAAGAATAAATGAATTAATATACATATGCAAGAATGTAGATATGCTATCATACAGATGCAAATGGGGATATTGACCAATGATTTTAAAAAAAATTTGTATTAAAAGATAATGTTTGGCATAACAAAAATTTCTAATGGTTTAGAAACCTTATTTCCTAGTGACTGAATCAAAACTACTTTCTAATGGTTTCAAAGAACCTTGATTCCTAAGGACTAAACCTAAACCAACTAAACCAGTCTTCTTGTCTTAGTGGGGCAAACAATCTTGTCTTCCAGGGCTAGAATTTTCTTTCGAGCTGCCTTCAACTCAGCCTCTAAGAATGAATTCTGCTTCCAGCACTTTGCAGGCGATCCACCATTTCCCTCTCTCTTTCTTGGAAATCTCGGTGACATACTTCCAGGCGAGCCGAAACAGCTTCCATGTAAGCAATTGTTTCAGGGTCAGGTTCCGATGGTGCTGGTTGAAGGATATCGGGAGCTTCATATCGAATATCCTTATTCTTCTTCATTTGGCTAGCCACATACCACCTGGTTGCTCTATACTTCTTGGTTTCCTTACTTTCGGCTCGACTTCAAAAACCGGCTTCACCTCTCTATTTTCCCATATAGCTCGGATTTGATTCAGCTTGAATTCTTTAGCTGGTAGTATCTTGGTTGGATCCAATAATCTAGAGTGACTTGCTCCAAATTAGGCTTGACAGTAATATCTTGCAGCATACCATACTGTCTGATAACACTTGAGGATAATAACCAGTACAGCCGGTGAGTCCAATTAGGGGTACTGCCATGTATCCTTGCAACTTAGGATGGCTGCAGGGCTTTTGAACCAGCGAGCTTGCCACATCATGTCTTCAGGTGGCATGTCTTCAAGAATGGCAATTATATCCCATAGAGGATGATCATCTTCCATGTGGACCCTTTCAGCAAAAGATTGGATGAGATCATATTTCAGGCTGATGAGGGATCCATTAGCCAAGTTTTTCCGTAGTGCTTAATGTGGCTAGCAAACCAAATCATCAGTAAATGCATGCTTGCTTTGAACTTGCCTTGTCCTTTAGACTTGATGTGATTCAGACTACGGACTTGTTCGGCTAGAAGAGCGGGGACATAGGATTTGCCAGCTAAATATTGAGAAACCAGCTCTATGACCCGGAAGTGGATGAACAAATTGCCATTAGGGAAGAGAATAGTTGCAAAAGCAGCTACTATGAAGGCATTAACCCGGTTTTCTTCCCAAACTTCAAGTGGTATACTGAAAGTGGATCGGTTGCTTTTAAAATATTCAGGAGTTCCAAACCAGTCCATCAGTGTGTTAGCCGGATGCAATATTCATTGCAATCATTGATAGCTTCAATAATTGGTCCCCTCTTGATCCCCAAAAATTCTGATATAACACGGACCGGGCTATGCTTGAAGTTCGGAACATAGATTCCTTCAGAGGTAGGAGGTGCTTGGAGTAGCCTAGTATATTCCTCAATGGTCGGGCTAAGTATATGCTGACCCAAACGGAAGACAACTTCTTCAGGTTCCCATAGATGAGTGAGGGCTCGGAACATGGTGAATGGAACATGGATCTTTGGTAGGCTGAGGATTGGGCCTAATCTATCCTCAATGAATGACTTTTGGACCGGACTAAAACTGACAAACCATCGGTCCAGTAGGAGCATTGGATCTTTGAAAGGTTCCACTCGATTTTCTCTAATAAGGCGAGCCCATAAGCTATCGCTACTGTCGGTTGAAGACATCATTTTCTGAAAATTTTTTTAAAAGGTATAAGCTAATATTTACAAAATTTTTTAATTTTTTGACAGCTTTTATATTTTTTTAGAATTTTCTTTTTTTTTTAAGTATTTACATATATACATTTATATTTCAACTTCATTTTTTTTTAGAAAAAGTTGGTCATATCCCATGCTAATGAATGCATGATTTGGTAGGGTTCTATAGGTTCCCCGATTTAGTGGTACTAAACCGGAGTGGGAGGACATTTCTTGATCTAGAGGGTGGAAAGCCACAGCCCCCGGACCTTACTTCGTCCTCCTCGCTTAGGCTCTTAAGACGGCCCTGGTACGACCGTATCTAGCACACATTCATGCTAATGCAAATGCAAATGCAAACAAAAATCAAACTTTTTTTTTTTTTCATATTTTAAGGTTAGTATATATTTACAAAACAATTATTCAATATAATATACAAAGAATCATATATTCACAAAAATTGAGCAAGGATAAATTTAAAATTTAAAATTCCTAAGTGGCTAGCCCTCTTTTTTTTTAAAAAAAAAATTAAATAATCCCCAGTGGAGTCGCCAAGCTGTCGAGCCTGGATTTTTTCCACTTATCTGGTTCATTTCTCCTAACCCGATTCACATTAAACCCGAACCCATTTAACATGAATCCTCGACTAGGGGTTAAAAGAAATTTTAATTTTTGAAAATTTTAGAGTCGCCACCCGATATAAATCGGGAAAAAATAAAAGCTAGGATCAATGGGTCGGTTGATCCTAACTTAGCTACTAGTCTGCGAAAATTTGATTTAAAAAAAATCAACTTTTAAAACCAGATATCATGGATTCGGGGGCTAACCTATTAAAACCAAATCGGTTACCACTTTTGGAATTTTAAATTATAATCTATCCTTTTCATGCTCAAAAAAATCAAAAATATATTATAACAAATATTTACAAGTCAAATCATTTATTTTTATTTTTATGTGCTTTTCTTCATTTTTATTTTTATTATTTTTTAGAATAAATCAACAAATATCTTATATTTACAAAATATTTATTCACTAAAAAAACAAAACATTTTTTTTTTTTTTTAATGTCGCCCCGCAGGTGCCTACGTACTCGCTAATCGAGATCAGACAAAACGTAGTTCTTTTAAAAACTTTAATTTGTTGATCAATTTTAATTTTTGAACTATTTCAATTTAAGTTCATTAAATTTTATATTTTTATGAAAATCATTTTTTGGTCCTATGATCTAATCAATTGATTTTCATTTCATGAAAACATATTTTTCTAAGTCCAAAAATCATTTATTATTTTATTTTTTTTAAAAAATTTTGGTTTTGGAAAATCCAATTTTATCATTTTTATTTATTTTGTTATTATATTATTATTTTTATTTTTTATTTTTATTTTTTTAAAAAAAACATCACATAAATTCACAACATATTCAGAATATTTACAATATATTAAAATTATTTTTCATGCATTAAATACATTTCTAAAAGCAATTTATGTATAAATACATATAAAAATATTCAAAAAATATCAAAAATATCAAAAATAAATTTATATAAAAAATAATTATTTATATTTTTCTGGATTTTTCTGAATTTTTTATGAATTTTTTACTATTTTTTGCTATTTTTTATTATTTTCTGAAATTAATTATATAATAAACTATTAATAAAATAATGCGAATTGACCTGGACTGTTGGATGAAGCGGATGAGATCTGGAGCGTCGATTGTGCTGACCGATCTGGATCGTCTGATCTTGTTGACTCGATCTGAGCCGTCTGATCGCTTGATTGAATCTAAGCCGTCTGATCGCTTGATTGAATCTGGACCGTCTGATCGCTTGATGAAATCTGGGCCGTCTGATTGCTTGATGAAATCTGGGCCGTCTGATCGCTTGATGAAATCTGCGCCGTCTGATCTGCTTGATTGAATCTGGGCCGTCTGATCTGCTTGATTGAATCTGGGCCGTCTGATCTGCTTGATTGAATCTAGACCGCTGATCTGCTTGATTGAATCTGGACCGCTGATCTGCTTGATTGAATCTGGACCGTCCGATCTGCTTGATTGAATCTGGACCGTCCGATCTGCTTGATTGAATCTGGGCCGTCCGATCTGCTTGATTGAATCTGGGCCGTCCGATCTGCTTGATTGAATTTGGGCCGTCCGATCTGCTTGATCGAATCTGGACCGTCTGATCTGGATGATTGAATCTGGGCCGTCTGATCTGAGTTGACCGTTGACCGATGAACGTTGACCGATGATCGACCGAGTTGGGTTCGGATCTCGGAGCTCCGGCGGGTGAAGAAGACGACTACGCGATCTTTCGGGGGGCATTCCGGCGGCTCCGGTGGTCCTCGGTGGCTGGAATCTTGTCGGCCCGACTCCTATGGTAGTTGCGTGTCCTCTGAAGGTGGTGGTTCGTGCCCAGAACGGCGGCGAGAGGCGGCTCCGGCGGTGGTTGTACGGCGGCTCAAATCCGAAAAAAATAAAAAAATTTGCAGAGATGATTTTGAAAAAATTGATCAAATTAAAGCACACTTGGTCACTTTAAACTTGTTCCTAAAGCTCCTTAAACACTCAAATTGAATCAAAATTAATTCGAAATTTTCAAATTTCGAATTTTCTCTCTAAGAACCCTAATTTTCGAAATCTTCGAATTCACTCATTCTGGTTGTGTTTTTTTGAAATTGACTTGTGCCTTTTGCTCTTAGGACCCCCTATTTATAGGTTGCAAGCTCAATTTTACGTTTCGTTCAGTTTAAAAAACGAATCGATTTTGCCTCTTGATTTTTCACGAATTTAATTCAAAAATTCATGATTAAATTGTTTGAAACTGATGAATTGATGATTGATTTATCAAATCCTTCATCAAATCATTTAATTTGGGTAGATGATTCATTCAATTTTTTATTCAATTCTTGTAACTCCTCATTTAAGTGCAATTGAATGCTTTTACAAATTGAATTTTTTCCCAATTTTTTTAGCACGGAATTTTGTGACTTTTGGGTTGTTTTTGTTCATGAATTGTGCACTAATCTTTCATATTCCATAACCACTTTGCAATTGCTTCATCAATTACAATAATTAATGAAGTTTTGTTAATTAAAAATCGATGCAAAGTAAGGCAAAAGTCACTTTGAGAAGATGAAGACAAAAATGATAAAAAGGCAAAAATTTGCCTTTGCTAGGGTTTGAACCTGTGTCCTTGAGCTTGAGTGTGTGTTTGGGTCAATGTGTTTAACCAACAGGCCATTTGGCTGTGCCTTGATCACTTAGTCAATTTCATCAATATTAAGGCTTTTGGAAAAATGAGTTTAATTAAATTTAAGCCTTAATTAATTGGGCAAAAATTGGGTGTCTACAACTTCTTTGTGTATACAGTCTACTAAAGCTTTAACTGATGTCAACCAACTCATGCCTAAGATCACCTCATATTTGCTCATTTCCAATATTATCAGGTCACACTCAGTGTAACATCATTGTATATCCATGGGACAATCTTTAAGCATTTCCCTAGTCGATATAATGCTCCCGGTGGGGGTCTTAACTCGAAAACTGGTAGCAGTAGTATCTATGGATAAGCTGGTTTGTTTAGCTAGACTAAAGGCGATAAAGGAATGCGTAGCTCTTGTGTCGAACAAAGCATAGGCGGTTTGACTAGCTACGCGTATGTAACCTACCCTCGAATTTTTATACTAATCACGAATCTAGTATACTTAAGCTATCTACTGGTATAAAACCTTATACTTTCTAGGTTAAGAATTGAATGCATGGCACTTAATAACTTGCATAACAAAGGTAAAGGAGTTTCTGATTCTAACCTGTCACCAGACCAAAGTTGGGGCCACAATCTCGATCTACGGCTACTATCTCAGCTCCTTCATTGCCTGAATCTTCACACACCCACTGTCCTTCCAAGTTGTAAATCCTCATTCCATGGACAACTACTCCAGAACGGCTTGCGTTGCTTCCTCCACTTCCATTCTTTGTTGATGTGACTCCTCCCATTGTTCTAAGTGGTCTAGCTGGGCATTCTTCCTTTGGGCATTCATTGGCAAAGTGCCCAGCTTGCTTGCATACAAAGTAGATGGTGGAAGCCTTCTTTGGGCAGTCACTGATCTTGTGGCTAGGGTCCCCACAAAAATAGCATTTGTGTTGGAGCAATGGGCATCTCTTCGGGTAATGCTCTTCTTTACAATCTTAGCATGATACCTTGACCTTCGATGCCTCCCTGTTGCCACTAGCACTTCCTTTGTAGCTATTGAAGGTTTTAAACTTCTTGTTTTGAAAATTAGGACCGTAGCTATCTTGAGTCCTCTTCTCGAACACAAAGGTTCTCTTCTCTAACACTTTACTTTTTTCTCTTCTTGGCTCCTTTTATAATGCGAGCCCTTTCAACCAATTCATGGAGGGTCCTTAAATCCAATTCTTCCATACGCATCCTTAAGTCCTCGTCTAGGCCACTCAAGAAGACTTGCCTTTTTAACTCTTCACTGTGTCTAAAGGATTCTGGTGCATACTAGCATAAGCAACTGAACTCAGTCTCATATTGTTTGATCGTTCTTCCTTTTTGGGATATGTGAAGGAAATCTCCACTGTACTGTGCTCTCAAACTTCCAGGAAAATAATTCTCCACGAATTCTCTTCTGAAGGTTGCTCAGGTCACAGGTGGTAGCAACTCTCTACTTTTTGATTCCCACCACAGTCTAGCGTTGAACCTCAGCATATAAGTACCATAGTCCAAGCGAAGGTGATGGAGCACTTCGTAAGTAGCAAATGATCTTTCTATCTGTGCTAACCAGTCTTCTGCTTCATCTGGTTTTCTAAAACTCCCATCAAAGTATCGATTGCTTTTGATGAAGTATGGCAAGGAACTTCGATAAGGTTGAGGTGGCGGTGGTGCTGGTGCCTCTACTATTGCTTCAGGTGCATTAACAGCTGGTGGTAGCATATTTTGCGCGTGTTGCATAAAGTTGTTGACCAATCTAGTTAATTGGTTAATAGCTGCCCATACGTCGCCTTGTTGATTTGGTGGTTGGCCTGCTTGGGGATTTTCTAGCTCTGCTGGAATGTTATTGGACGTACGACGTTCTTGTCTCCTACCTCTCCTACCTCGTCTGTTAATTATTCTTAGTTTTAGATTCTTAAATCTTTACAAAGGGAAAAGATTGGAAATATCGGAAATTCACACAGGAAATATTTTCAAAGTAATCAAATCAAAGATCATTAAATCAACCACAAGATACTTTCCATTACTGAAACCGAAGAGGGTGATAACCCTTACATAATTTGAGAAGGTTAGAACCATTCTCAGCAAAAGATAGTACTTAGAAATAAGAAATACTTAAAACATATTCATTAAAAATAAAAACATTCATGCATTACAAACAAGGATATACCTATCCTGGGTAAAAGGCTACTGGACTCGTCGGGGTTTTGCTTAGCTTCTTCTCTATTTCCTTCCTCAATCTTTCCTTCTTCATGGTGATGGTGCAGGATTCATGCTTTGGCTGGTGGAACCCTTGTGCCTCTTGACAAATTTTCGCAGATATTGGCTTACTGTCACCCTCTTTCCTTTATATCTCAATGTGATCTCAACCTAAGACAGCCATCCATCCTCTTGCGCAGAAATCCTATCTCCTTGGGTGGTGTCATTGGTTGCTTCCTATCCTTCTAGGTATCCTCCTTCTAGTGTTACTGCTATGGTAGGGGTTTGTGACTTGCTTTTCAAGAATCCACTGGTTCATAAACGTTCCTCCTTCCTTCTTCCTCAGAGTTTGAGATCATCACAAGGTTGTCTCTTGCAATCATCTTCGTGGGAACATCCTGACTTAACCTTCGAGGAGGTACCGGACTGGGAATTAAGGGACTATCCTCCCAAAGAGATGCGGACAGAGTTTCCTTAGGTTTTAGGTCCTCGTTTGGGTCTTCTTTGGGAACTTCTTTGGTTTCTCCATTTCCTTCATTTTCCTGGGCATCTCCCATGATGAAATCCTCGTCCAAAACTACATCCAGTTGCATTCCGATGGAGTTTGGTTGAGTGCTGCATTCTGATGGCATTGGAACGATACATTTATAGGTAGCATACCAATAGAAACGTTCTTCCGCATCAGCTCTCAGCCAATCGCTGTGGTCAGCCAATTTGTCATGCGCATAAATATAGAGGGGTCCTAACTTGTTCCATGTTCGAAAGTCTAGGTTCTTTCGGGTTTCTTCGTTCTTCAAGATAAACATCATTTCTTGCGGCATGGTCTCCCTATACATAAAAACCATCATCCTCTCGACTACATAGATCACCTCCATATCACTCCACCTTTGCCTCCTAAGGGCATCAAATCTCAGCTCTTCAGGCAAATTCCTCCATAAAGAATATTTCAAACCCTTCCTCCGCAGCTTAAACATCTCCTAGTGGTTCGTGGTCTTCCTACTAACGTGAATTCTTCACATAAGACTCTCAACCTAAAGCGGTAGTTCACAAAGTCTCATCTGGGTCCTTAAGGAAATTCCAGGATTTTCCTTTACTTCGGGGAGGGTTAACTATCCAATAGAACAAAAATATCATCAGATCTTAAACTCAAGTTCTAGCTTCTTATCATCTATCTTAAAGTCTATTTTTGCTATCTTTTATCTTAAAACTTGGGCTCTGATACCAACTTAAACTGTCATGCCCCGGAGGGTATCCTAAATGTGGCAGTTCGTCGTATATAATATTAAAACTAATGAATGACAACCTTAGTCATGCAGGAGCTTTGATATCACATGCAAGGCATACTTCCAAGATAGTAGAAGACTCACAGGGGAATTACCTTTAAGTAGATAATAAAAGCATGCAAGAACTTATATAATAAACATGTAATATTCATTTGGATGATAATCTACAACTTCTTGGGCATTTCCCCATTCTAAAAAGTCTAGTTTAACTAAGCCATCATCGAAATATACATAAATATACCATAAGTCTACTATAGAGATTTTTCTTAGAAGTCTATGTTCAAAACTAAATACATATAACTTCTCCTAAAAACTCCTAGTAGCTTTGGCTCATACCTGGAAAATAGGGCTTCTTGGTGCCTATCATAGGTAATCATACTGTAACAAAAAGCTATAGGGTTATAAGCAAAACTAGCTTAGTGAGATAACTCCCAGCTACAAAACATTTCCATATATCAAACAAGTATTTAAACAACCATATGAGAATGCACCATGCACATGAGCAAACAAATTACACAAGATTAACCAGAAACCATGTGTTACATGGATTTTTTGCCCTCCATGTCGGGGGTTAGGTGGTTGCAGGCCCATATAACCACCAATATTTGTAGATTTACTGGCTCCTACTCGTCCTATAGACTTTTCGGCTCCTACTTGCCCATATAGACTTTCTGGCTCCTATTAGCCACCACTACAACTCCTCGTTTCCCCACATGAAGAATAGTAGTGAAATAAATGTGACTAACAAATATGATATGCATGAATTATTTTCAATATAGGTTTAACCAAATAATGTTGAGTTCAAGTTAAAGGCGATCAAAACAATTTTCATCATATCAATACAAGAGAACATAAATTATTCATCAACTCCTCTTTCGATATTCTTAATTTTTATTCAATCAGTCATGAATCCAAGTCACACAACATTTGTCCATTTATTTTCCTTATTTTCTAGTGCTACTACTTACAAGTACAACCAAGGAAAAGTAACTAGTAAGGGATTAACTCACTCCATGACGATCTCTCCTAGTCGAAGTAGTCTTTCAGGAAAGTGATATCCAAAATGAGTTTTTCATAGAATTTCTATTTTTGAAGATTCTAAATCTATCTTAAATTCGCAATAAAATCGGATTGGAGGAAATTCCAACTTAAAATTGTCATAACTTGCTCATTTTAACTCGAATTTCGCATATTATATATCGTTTTCTACCGATTCAAAAAGACCTACCTATTTCTAAAGCTATTTTCATCAAACTAAGTCGTTTAAGTTCTGAAATAGTGGTGGTCAGATTCACCACGAATTTTCACAAAACTTATATTCCTTCTTTTAACAAAAACTCATATAAAAGAAATAGATATTATAATAGTTTGTAAAACCTTTGGAATGTATTTACATATATTTATTGCCTCATATCAAATGTAAGAATTTAATGAAGTTATCTCAAACCATGAATTTTTGGTAATAGTAAAGTCTTCTAAAGAAAAGTGAAACTCTTGAAAATTCCTTTTATTTTATTAGAGAATATCTTAAGTTATTTTAAATGAGTATTTTTCTTTTCCTTAATTTCATTTCCTTAGTCTTTTTAAGTTTCCAAAGAATGATTTTTATTTTCTAAGCTGAGTTTCTAATACTTTTTGAAAGTAATAACAATTCTATATTTATAGAAATAATTTCCTTATTTCTTAAGATCATTCCATTTTTTTCTTCTATGAAAGAAATTTCTTGGTGTTTGTTAAACTAGTATTGATGAAAAAGTAAAGTTTAGGAAAACTTTTGCTTACTAAAGAATTTCTTTCCATGTTATGCAAGTATTTCAAAATTCCTATGAACTTCTCTAGATTTCTTTAGAAAGTTTGTTAAGATAAATTCCTAAGTTTTTATGGAAACTTACTTCCTACTTTTATTTTTAGGAATTCTATTTTAAGAAAACTTTTCCTCATTTATCTTGTTGAGACAAAATCAATAGCTCATGCATGATTGTGAATATGACTCATAAAATTATGAAAATATAAGAAAGACATAATAATTAAAGAAATAAGCTAGTAAAGAATATATCAAGTATTGGAACCTTAGCTTCATCAAGGTATCCCGGGACCAAGAATAGTGTAGTCCCAAAAAGAAAAAAGAAAACGTTTTGACTTGATGAGGAAATCTAAGACCAAAAAGAAGCTCTTAAACAACATGAAAGTAAATAAATTGCAAGGATAGTAAATAAATTGCAAAACAAAGGAATTTATATACTCTAAAAATATATATATAGTACTAGATATATTTAGATAAATATAAATGAAAGCGACATAAAAGAAATTAGATTCATGAACTAAAACAAAGTATGAACTTATGTTGTTTTCTTTAACCTTCATGGTTTAGAAAACACACACTAAGCTCATACTAAGTAAATGAACATAAAGGAGCTCTAAAGAAAAATTATTTATCAAGACTAATTTTGAAAGAACTTTGAGAGAGAACTCTTGTAGAATTTTGAGAGAGTAATTTTAGTATATGGAAGGTGTGAAGGAAGTGGAAGGAAGATGGGGTATATTAGGAAAATAGGGAGGAAAATTGTGTTAATTAAATAAATGAAAATTGGAACAAATTGAGGAGGGAGAAGGGTGTGGCCGACGCTACATTGAGTGTAAGAGAGGAAGAAATTTATTTTTTTGTATTTTTGTTAATGAAAAGTATGATATGAAAGATGTGAAGTTGTATTGAAAATGAAAAATTTGTAAGAAATAGAGGTGTGGTTTGTAAGATTAGATTGTAAGAAAAAGTAGAGATAGATAAATAGTGTAGAATAGTAATAAATATGTAATGTAAAGTAGACATGATAATTTAAATACGGTAGTAAGAAAATACGCGTATAATTACGATATCTAATATTTTTAGTTATCGAAAAATTATGAAACTAATATATTTGAAAATCTTATATTTTTATGAGTCTAACGGTATATCCGGAATATTTTACCATTCTGAGCCTTGGACACGTTTTTGAAAACTGTGTCTGATCATGCTTGAACGAATCTCGTTTAACTAATCTAATATTTTAAGCTTTCTTAGGTTATTACGAACTATTCTACATACTAATTTCTTACTTACCTTCTTATGGTTGCTTAAACGGGATGTCGGGCTTGGAAGGTTACGTCTGACTAGGTTTTGATGACTTTAGGATTTCCGTTGGCTTTCTAATTATGGTTTAAGCTTAATTGATCACAAACTTTGGGGGTTTACAGTAACAGTCCGCCACACCCAATATTAAAGCTTAAGTATGACAACCTTAGACATCCCCAGAAGCTTCGATATTAAGTATAAGGCGTGCTCTCACAAATTTAGAGGACCATATATAGAATTATGAAGCTTAAGAAGATACAGTAACAAATTAAGAAAAGAGGATTCATAATATTCATTTCATTCATAACAATAGTCTTCCAAGTCTTAGAGGCATTCCCCAGCCACAATTAACTATAATTCATTACAATGAAATTTCTATGAAGTCTACATCTGATCCAGCACTAAACTTTGTCTAAAAATTCCTTAACTAAAATAGAAAATACCTTTCTGTAGGGTCCACGTGGCCTCAACCACAAATAGGTAAACTGTAAAAGATATCTATAGGGGTATAAGCTAATAGGCTTAGTGAGAATTATTTCCATAAGTAAACTTCTTGTCACGCCCCGCCCCTGCAGGCGATGAAAACTTGATGCCAGGGCAGACAAACCCACCACTGGCCCCCTAGTGATAATGGCCGACACCACCATTGCATCATGGTGACCCCAACCAACGCATACCCGCAGAGTATCAGGGCAATAGGTTTTGTTACCCTTAGGCAGAGTTGAACCCAGTTTGCAACCTCTAGGATTCGAACCCTAGACCTAAGGCCTACCCAAAGCAGCACCTCTTACCAGTTGAGCTGCATGACCCCAACTAATGCGTGCCCCGCAGGTATCACGGGCACTATAGGTATTGTTACTCTTAGGCAGAGTTGAATCCAATCTGCAGCCTCTAGGATTGGAACCCCAGACCTAAGGCTTTTGCCTTCCCCAAAGGGGCACCTCTTACCAATTGAGTTGCAGCTCAACTGGTAAGAGGTGCTGCCTTTGGGGCAGGCAAAAGCCTTAGGTCTGGGTTCCAATCCTAGAGGCTGCAGACTGGGTTCAACTCTGCCTAAGAGTAACAATACCTATAGTGCCTGTGATACCCTGAGGGGTATGCGTTGGTTGGGGTCACCATGATGCAATGGTGGTGTCGGCCATTATCACTAGGGGGCCAGTAGTGGGTTTGTCTGCCCTGGCATCACGTTTCCATTGCCTGCGGGGGCGGGGCGTGACATAAAAAGGCGCGATATGCAATAGCTTGTTTGATGTTTGCTAGGATTAGGCATTCTTAATTTGACTTAAATTGATTCGGCTTAATGTTTTAATGAATTGGATATCTATTACGCTGTTTAATCTGGTCCGAGGAGCAACAAACCTGTCATGATGCAATGACATGTTAGTTTGGCGCTTAACCAAGTCATGATGCAATGACTTTACCATGATGCAATGGTATGCTATGATGCAGTAGCAATTGTTTTTGGTTAAGTGAGTAGCCGATAGGGGGAATAGTATCTGAGTAACGTTTACTTAAACTTAGGGGGAAATACCATGGGTTAGTTCAAAGTTTATGGGAACTTGTGAACTAGCCTCATGTTATGGACTGAATTTAAGTAGAGTCGGGCAACGACTTTTGAACCCTAAATGAAGCTATTATCTTCATGAGATAGATATAGGAGATAAGTATTCAGACTGCTTATATCAATCCCCTGAGCAGCGACTGTTACTTAGGATCCCTAAATTCCCAAAGAGTGATTCCGGGGTTTGAATACCCCCCTGTTGTTTTGCAAAAGAAAATTAATAAAGATAATCACTTGTTTATTGATTCATTTCATTTGATTTACGTTGGCTTGATAACTTGTTCTTGCATTCGTTATTGTATACTGGGCCTTTGGCTCACTTTTGCTGCTTTGCAGGTACTGGAGATGAGTTTTATGATGATTTGGGTTACGGGTCCGACTTTGAGAGATTCATGGATGAGGGACGAATAGGACTCGAACACCTTGGACTTTTGGAGAGTTTTTGTTAAAGGAAAAGTTTTTGTATAGAAAGCTTGATAGATAAGCCTAAGTTGTAAAGACCTTAAGAGTTCCTAGGATTCTTTTTGCTTTAAGAAAACTTGTAATTTCGTAGTGTCTTGTATTGATACTAAACAGTTTACATGATGTAAATGTATGTATAGATTGCTTTTGTTAGCAATCTTGTTTTGTTAAAGTTCTTTAATATTTTTACTAGTTTTTTATCAAACAATTTTCATAAACTGTTAGTTTTAAGACAACCTTACATATAATGTGAAAACGTTATATGTGGATGGGACTCGGTACTCAAAATCTGGATTTAGGGTCGGGTCTTTACACTTCTTGTGTAGAAAAATTCAAACAAGTTATTTAAACAATCAAGTGAAATGCAACATACACGTGGGCAATCAAGGTATATAGTTTTCCGAGAATTATATGTTGAATGGATTTACACCCTCCATTCGGGGTTTGATGATGAGTAACCTCAAAACGAGTAGTTTTTAATTAGATTATGCTTTCGATCAATACCACCAAGCATATTAAGTCTACTCGGATTGAGTCATGCTTCCGGATTTCCGCCAAGCATTTGATTAATTCCATGTCGCCAAGCAATCGCATTCTATTATAACCGCCAAGTGTTGCTTTCGACCGTGCTACCATCCTTTTCACCCAAGGATAATAATCCCATGCAATATGACTCATTTCTTGATATGTGTGCATCAATTTATTTAAGATATTATAGCATCATTATTGTCAAATTTAAGGTAATCATATAATTTCATACATATCAAGTGCTATACTAAATCAAACAATTACTTACGATCAATTCCGACCTCGATATTCTTAGAATCCTTTCAACAATTTTCACATGCATATCAATTTGTCTTTTCCTAATTCTAATGTGACTAAACCACAAGCACAATCAAGCAAAGCACTTTAAGGAAATAAACTCATGATGCCATGTCAACACGTCTTCTAAATGGATGAGTCGCTCAAACAATCCACATAGTCGAAATAATTCTCGGGATACGAGTATTCTTCCTCGGAATTACCTAGTAAAGGAAAATGCCCAAAATGAGTATTTCTTGATAACTTTCTTGAACTTATCTAAACTATGCCAATAAGAACGTTAAAGTTCGTAAAGAATGATTCCAATTTAAAATGGCTATAACATGATCATTTTAACTCGGAATTGCGCATATAATATACCGATTTTATCTATTCGAAAAGATTTATCCATTTCTAAAACTATTTCCAACAAACTAGATCATTTAGGCTCCAAAAAAGTGGTGAACAGATTCACCACGAATTTTCCTATCCAAAAGCAATTTGTTTCAACATTAAACCATCCAAAAATTGCTTTAATAATACTTAGTTATCTATACATTTGAAAAATTCCTTTTTTATAGATATATAGCTCATATTTTATCCATGCTCAAGTGTTTTTTTTGCCCATTCAAATTTCTTGGGTAAAACAATGTTAATTAAAAGTTTAAAAAACCGTAGTTTACAAGAAATCCATTTTGTAACTCCTTTTAAAATGAATATTTTGATTCTTTTGTTTTCAAAGAATTATTTCATGTTTATCTTACTATTATTCTTAAATGACTTTTGGTAAGAATAATTTCTTCTTTTCGAAATTTTCAATATTATAGTCATTTTTTCCTATTTGTTCTCTATACAATTTTTCTTTGACCATTTATTTGAAAAGATCTTAATTTGAAAATCTTCATTCCTTTTTCATGGGGTTTCCTTATTATGTTTTTATAAAAATCATTTTAGTATCAAAATCATTTTCTTTTTGGAAATAAATAGAAATGATTAAAAGCTTTTCAAAACAAAAGTAGCTTTTAAAATTGTGGTGGGTTCTTCCTAAAACTTGGAAAAGAACAAATTTACTTTTAATCCATAAATTTTACATTTCATATAAAACCATTCTTAAGTGATAAAATTTCCTTTTTGTCAAAGTATAATTGGAGCTTTTAAAGATTTGGACGACAATCTTAATGGGCATGATTATGAGAAATAATAACAAGAAAAAATAACATAAATAATAAATAAAGTCAAGTATTTGGAGTCTTAGCTTCTTCAAGGCTCCCAGGATTAAGAAGTAAACTAGTCCTAAAAAGAAAGAAAGAAAATTAAAAAAAAAAAAAGAAAATTGTTTTGACTTGATGAGAACGAGTCTAAGACTAGAGACTAGTCTTAAAACAACATAAATAAATAAATTGCAAAGAAAGAAATAAATAAATTACTTTGCATGAAAGTAATAAATTGCAAATGAGCTTATATGCTCTAAAGAATATATATATATATATATATTATATGTAGATACATAATACTTAGTTGAGTATAATAATAATAATAATGACCAAAGTAAGTAACAACATAAACATAAATGGATATTAATGAACAAGAACAATACATGAACATAGTGGCTTTCATAGCATGCTCACTGTGTTTTGGAAACTCATACCCATGATCATATAAAGTTACATGACATGACAAGAAGAAGTTGGTAAAAAATTTTTTTACCTAAAGAGTGTTTTGAGATATTATGTGTGAATGGGTTTTGTGTATGTGGAAGATGGTTTGAGAGTGTTTTTGAGAGAGTTTGAGAGTGTAGATGGAGAGAGTATTAAGAAAAAAATTTTAAAGAGATTTGATAGTAAATTTTTGGGAGGATTTTATAGGAAATGAGGAGTGAATTTTTGTATGATTAAAGAAAAATTGAAACACAATTTGAGAGAGAGAACGGGGGGGGGGGGGGGGGGGGGGGGGGGGTGGGGGGGGGGGGTGTGCGTGGGTGGCGGCCAACAATGAAGAGAGGGAGACAGTGTTTTATTTTTATATTTTTGTTGATTAAATATAATAATAAGTAAAGTAGATATGAAATAAAGTTATGGGAAAGGTAAAAAGTAAAGATAATAAGTGTATGCTGTTGTAAGAGTAGGTATTAGAAAAAGTAAAGATAAAAGAATAGTGTAGAATAGTAATGTATAGTGTAATATAAAGTAGATATGACTAATAAAGTACCGATAGTAAGAAAATACGCTTATAATTGTGATATATGATATTTTTACTTACTAAAAAATTATGAAACTAATATTTTTGAGAACCGTATATTTTTATGAGTCTAATGGTATATCCGGAATATTTTTACTATTCCGAGCCCCATGACACATTTTTCAAGAACTGTATCCGTTCGGGTTCAAAACGATTTGCGATTTTACTAATCTGATCTTTTTAAGCTTCTTTATGTGATTACGAACTATTCTACATACTAATCTCTTACTCACTTTCTTAGGATTACGAACATGGGATTGCCGGACTTAAACTATTACGTCTAATTAGGGTTTTGTTGACTTTAGGGTTTCCGTTTGACTTTCTAATTAGGGTTTAAGCTAAACCGATCACAAAACTTTAGGGGTTTACAACTATGCTATAGGTTTAATTTACTTAATTTTAATTGTTTCTTTAGTTAAGTTTTACTTTACAAAACATAATGAGTGTTTATATAATGACATTTAACCTATGATTTAAATTGAACCAATATGGTCTCTATGTTTTCTTTTATTAAATATAACCAATTATTTAAGTATTGTTAAAGAAAATAAGTTATCATGATTTCTTTTTTCTTCCCTAAGATTTTGTATGATGTTATTTTCCTAAGGAATTTAGAGTAGGTGAGTTGAAATGTTTTTAGAAATATTGTATGCTATTGTTTTATAGTGAAGAGGAAAAATAAAATGGATTGGTTTCGGGTTTTAGGGAGTTTATAATATATATAAGATGAATAATTTATTATATCAGATAGTATTGAAAAATACACAACTAAATTACTAACTAATATCAAATGAAATATTTAAATTAGGTTTTAAGTCCTAGATTTTATAAGAGATAGTTTTGACTTGATTTCTAGTGTTTTATGTTTGCACAATTGAATAATATTATGGTTTTTGTCTACTCAATTAGGTTCTAGGATTTTAAAACTAAAGTTGAATTTGTTGCTATATAAGTTAAGAATAATTTTTGTTTTAGTGTTTTCAATATTAAAATCTTAGTTTGAGTCTTATTTATGTAAATTAGACCTAATATTTAGTTTTAACGAGTATATCTTAATTCTAGCGATTTATCTTTAAATTATTGTTCGCTAACTGATATACTTTAAAGATCGGTAATTCAATTCTAAATTAGCAATTATTGTATTAGAACTATATTTATCGAGATATTACTCGTTTTGGAAAGTTACTACTCATTTCCTAGTAGATCACTTATCCTAGGTCATGAGCACACTTAACTTTTAGTATTTTGAGATGTTTTGAGTTCTATACTAAAGATATCTCAATGGTGAGAGTTCTATATTTTTCTTAGAATGTTTTTGGGTTGGAAAGTAAAATCTAAAGTTTGTGGGATAGGATATATTAGGTTTTTCACCAACGCGATTAGAGTTCCTAGACTTGATGGGGTAAATCAGGGTTTAATCTATATAGGATTAAAAGATTATAAATCTCATTTTTGTGAAATCATAATTTTAATTTGACTTTAGATTTGTAAATATTGATCAGTTATTAATCCTATCGGGTATATTTCAACCCTAGCTATTTGTCACTTAAATTTCTATCTACTAACAAATGGACTCTAGAAATTAATCATTTACTGTTATAATCAATTTTCTATTGTTTAGCATTTTTATTTAGCAATTTACTATCCCTTTGATAAGAAAAATGTAATATTAGCTAGTCTAAATACACATACTAGTATGGCATAATTTTATATTATCATCATTATATATGCATATAAATATACATTTTTAATAAAAACTAATATAAAAACTCTTAATATTATAAAACTTTTACGTTCAGGATCATAATAGCAAAATTTTATAGTGGTCAAAATCTTATCTTGTGTAATCTTGAATTGAAGAGCATATCGCCATGATCACATCACTACTTCTAGAATTGAAATCGATTGTAGTATGTAAAAGATATAGACTTTTGAAGATTAGTAGAGCTTCTAGTCTTCTTTTTATTTTTTATTTTATTATTTTTTCTTTTTTTTCCCTATTCTAGGTACAAAGAGACAGAAAGAAAGAAAGAAAGAAATAAAAGAGAAAGAAAGAAAGAAAAGGGAAGAGCAAGTCAGAGAGAGAACGATATATATAGAGAGAGATGAGAAAGAGAATGAAGAGAGAGGTACAAAGGGAAGGATATTTATAGGAGTTTAGAACGTGCAGAGCAAGGCAAATATCAAAACTTGCAGAGTAAGTTGATGTTTTTGGGTTTCAATTAACGATAAATACAAATTTGATAATATTTTTTAAGTAAAAATTTACATACATACTATATTAAATATTCTGAACACTATGGTATACTTAAAATTTTTAGTTTAAGACTTTTATTTTTTAGCTTTAATATCTATTATCGTAAATTATAATTTATTCGTTAAGGATTTAAGTTATTAATGTTTTGATATTTATGACCTAATTAATAATTTAATTGTCCTTAATTTGACTTTATTTATATATTATTATTATTATAAATTTATAGTATTTATCTTTTGTTTGTATCTTTGAATTATTTTTTAGATCTAATTTATTATTTTACTTATCGTTATTGGCCTTTAGTTTTATATTAATCACATTATTAATGTTATATCTTATGGAAAATTTTTCTTTGATATAGATATCGTTTATGCTTATATTTTTATTTTGATTAGGTCTTTTATTATCTATATTGGTAATTACCGATATTTAAATTCACGAAAAAAATAGGGATGATTTTTTTTTCCAGATATTTTCTAAAATCTTCTATAAAACATTACTATCTATTTAATAATTATCAAAATTAGGTAAATGTATAATTTAGGACGTTACAGTTTGTGCGTAAGGAAGTCAGCATGGGGAAGTAGAGAGAGACGAAGAGAATTACTAGGAATCAAGTTCAAGGATATGCTAGGGTAGTTTAGGCTAGACTAGACTAGGAAGGTAAAAAAAAGTACCCATATCTTAGGGATTGCGGAATGACTAAAACTTAGTTGGGAATTTACTTCATCAAGGGGAATACATGGAGCATGGCCAAAGTGTAATGCCATAAACGCCATAAAATTTCATCAGGACATATAAAGCAACATATAACATTTGTATATTATATGCTCAGGTTTCCTTGTATGATTTGTTTATCGTGAACATTTGCTGCTCAATTTTAATCTTAGAAATTGTTTAATTAGATTATTAAAATGATGAGATTCAAAAAGATAAATAAAACCATACAAAAACATTTTAGGAACTACTCTCATGAGTAGATTAGCTTCTGAAAATAAACCATACTATCAAGTATCTTCTATACCTTTCATGATGGTAAACAAAGCTTTAAAAATTGAAATTACAAAACTCAAGCTCCACCAGACCCCTTAAAAGAATATTACATATTTGTAGAGAATAAATCTAGTTATTAAATGAAAATAAAAAAAAATACATCCAATGATCTTAAACCACTTCTTTCTTCAACAAACTCCTCTCAGTCCATCCCATACACCTAGCCAGACATCATCATCATCATCATCATCATCATCATCATTAAATTCATCGCCTGGAAAGAAAACAATAATGTAGTACACAGTAATATAAGCACACACAACATCACATAAAAGCTTAGACAAAATGCAACGCAACATCAACAAGTTATTATCTTTAATGTAAAGCAAAATAAATAATACTAGCAGTCACACTTTGAAATAAGCCTTTGGGAATATAGGGGTCCTGAGTAACATAAGCTACTTAGGGGTTGGTATAGGTATCCCGAATACCTATATCCCTTATATTTAACTAAAAAAGAGAATAGTATCATCTAGGGTTCACAATCGTTATGCCTCTTTTCTTATCTCAGTCCATAATATCAGTTAGTTTAACCGTGCCCATAACCTGAACTAAAACATGTTACTTTACCCCAAGACTAAGTAGACGTTATTCAGATAACATTTGCCCCATCAGCTACCCACCTAGCCACTTATAAATGTCATTGTATCATGATAGGGGTGGCTTAAGCTCTTAAACTACTGCACCTAGCTCCGAACAAGGTTATCGTTCCCTCAATCTAATTAAACAACACAAGCACAATCAACACTCATTAATTATTAAGCCGTCTTTAAATTTTTAGTTCATTTTAATATGTCTATCCTAGCAATCAACACACAAGTTTTGCATACCTTATCTAAAACCCAACGGAGATTAGAAGGCAGTCCATAATACAAACAGAATTAGACAATAGACTAGCTATCCATAATATCTATCCAAAATACAACTTATAAACATTCAAATAAGTTAATCATTTACATCATCTTTTCATTAAATGAAGTGTGGTAGAATTCAACAAGAAAAATGTAACGAGAATGAACTAAAAATATGCAACAATCTATCAAAATCTTAGTTCGAATATAAGCAATTTGGATTTCCGAATACAGAAAACCAATACACCATTTTGGGATAATATTTTTCTTCCTTCTTTTTAGAATAAGCTATACATGAATATAGAGTCACATTAAGGCCTAATAAGAAAGAGACTAGAAAACTCTAGAATATTCTAAAACTATTTACATGTGCAAGCACATGTGTTCCTATTTTTTTATATTTTCTATTTTTTATAATATTCCTAAATATAAATTCTATAATTTCTACCCTACAACAATTCCCACCCTTTCAAAAACCCTTGTCCTCAAGGGTTAGATGAACATCAATCACAACAACATTAGGGAACTCGTCTGCCATCCGGATTTAGGATCTTCTCCAATTTGCATTAGCTTCCACTGGTCACTAAAATGATGAGTAGCCTGTATGAAGCAATGTCCATCGGTCCGCTAAAGGGATTCATTCATTAAAATAAGTGTCAACCAAGCACTTCTTGTGAAACACAACATGAATGCACATGCACTAAAATGAGAATTCATTTTTTTGTTAGTAAAAGCATTACCCTGTACTTTCCATCCTTGAGCCCACTGCCCCTGCTTGTTTCTACCCATCATATCTCCCATCCTATCTTCCTTCGCTTGTTTAACCTTATATACCCATGACCTTCGGTTTTCTTTTTCATCACAACTTAATAGACATGTCCTACAGCCCAACTTCTTTACCAACTCCCTCACGCCTATAGACCATCCTCCCAAATCTCAAATTCCACAATTTCACACATAGAGAGAGCATAACGATGAGTGTTGTCTAATCCACCTGATACCCTACCTCATACATAATGAAAAACACACCAATCCCTTCCCTAGAAAAACCTATCTTAACATACCCTTGAATCAAAGTCATCCAAGGACTTTCATCAAACACTTTCTATGCTTTGAAAATTTCCTCACATTTCCTATACACAATAAGTAAGGTAGTCTCCACTACTTTGCCACGCATGAACACCTTCGTATGGACTTGTCTTCTTGCCAAAATTGTGAGCACTTGAGCATAGACATTAAGGATAGACAGAAACACAAAACCAGATGGAAAGATTTCAGGTTTATGCTGAAGGTGGTTTTGGACGACGACGACAACATTTAGGGCTTGGGGATGCATTTGTTTAGACAATGGAAGGTAGGTGTTGTTGGGATGGAGGCGTTTAGGGTGTTTTGTTTTGTTATAGGGGTCGTTAAGGTTTGTTAAGGTGGTCAAGGTTTAGAGTTGAGGGTGGAGTTTAGAATGGAAAAAGAGATCAAGTTTAGGTTAGTACGAGAATGGGTTATTTAGTGGTAGTAAGGGTATTTGGTCATCTTCACACTCATCATTACAAAATGTTGATGAGGCGTCTATTGCATTCCTAGTCTCAAACTGGGCATCATTATGAGCTTGCATAAAAAATTCACGGTTATCAGATATGGACGATGCTACCTTAACACTACCATGCGTCCAATCAAAATCCTTGATAGTATGAGTTACTTTCTGCAAATCAGCCCATGCTGCATTAGCATTGACTCCACTCTAAGGTTCACCGTGCTCAACGCTATCTAATTGTATCTCGTTAGGTGAGCTACATCCTCTGATGACAGAATGATGGTGAGGTGGTGGCTTTTGAATTCCTATGCTCCTCGTGTAAGAAGTAGAAATGGTGAGTGGAGTGCTGGATATGGAAAGTGGTGGTGTTGTGGGTTGTGGTAGTGATATAGGATTAGAGGAGAGGGGTCTGTGGTTATTTTTTAGCTGGTGCCTAAGCCGGTAATGGTGTTTGTGTATGGGCATCGATCAAAGATTGTTTTGGGTGGTGTATATGGATGGCGTTTAATGTCAGATTCATTGTTGGGCTTTTGTAAATCGGTTTGTGTATGGGTAGTTTTAGGTAAGTTTTGAACAAATGGATTGCTGGGTTTTTGTCGATCAAAGTGGTTTGCAATTTCTCTTAATTGATCTTGCTGCTTGTCCATCGTTTCTAGTAAAGGCATCATGATCAATTTTAATTTCTTTTTCTATTCTTCCCAATGTTCCTCGAATATCTGACGAATAACTTGGATCGATTCTTCAAGCTTTAGATCTTGGTTAGCCATCGTAGGTGGATCATACTCCTCTGATACCAATTGAATTGTGGTAGAATTCAATAAGAAAAATGTAACGAAAATGAATTAAAAATGATGTAACAATCTATCAAAATCTTAGCTCAAATACAAGCAATTTGGATTTTCAAATACAGAAAATCAATACACAATTTTGGGATAATATTTTTCTTCCTTCATTTTAGAAAAAGCTATACACGAATATATAGCCACATCAAGGCTTAACAAGAAAGAAACTAGAAAACTTTAGAATATTCTAAAACTATTTACATGTGCAAGCACATGTGTTCCTATTTTTTTATTTTCTATTTTTTATAATATTTCTAAATATAAATTCTATAATTTTACCCTACAACATTAAACATTCATTTTAAGTTTCCATTTGATTTGACACAAAATTAGGAACCCCACCATGGCTGCGAATATTATCCCACTAAGATATGGACAGTTCTCTGCTCTCTGTCAAATCATTTCTTTTCTCTTTGTTTATAATTCATTCGCTTTTATTACACTTTTAGAATGTATATATTTGAAACAACATATTCCTCATATTATTTAAGGCTTAATCTAAGATATTATTCTAGGCTAATTAAGCCTATTTTAACTTAATCCTAGACAAATTGATTAGAGTCAACCATTTAATCTATTTATTAATTTAAGTTAATTAAACTTAATCAATCTAATTCATTTTAACTCATCAAAGCATATTTAGTCAAGTTAGGCTTAGATTGATTAACTAAGTTCATTTTATACTTAATTCCTATGTTTAATCTAATTAGTTATTAATCTATAAATTCCCTTAACTCATCTTTAATTATATAAATTAACTAATATATCATATTAACTATCATTCATTTACTTTATTTTATTTTATTTATTTTAATTATGGACAACCTAGGGGAACAGATCATGCCCATGATGGGGGCCGTGATGCTCATCACACCCATGATAAGGGTCGTAATCATCGTTACGAGCTTTGTCACGCCCGTGATCAAGGGGACAAACATGATGAAAGGAGATCATGCCTCTTGTCATGGCAGTGATTAGGCCATAGCTTCGAAAATGATTTGTTTAGAGGAGATTAGGGGTTGTATCACGCTCGTGATGAACAAGGCGTCAGTTTTTCCTTTGCTTGTTCTTCGTATTTCCACTTATTTAACTACTTAACTTAACATGCAACATCTTATTATCGATATACTAAACATACCCATAAGTAAACATTCCTAAATATATATTCTTACTTCATATTTCCTTAAATCTTGTCATCAAACAACTAACCTACACATGCATAAACAACCTAAGTTTGATATACATTTTCATACATCACAAGTTTATGAATTTTATCACAAACCCACCATATTTCTAGCTCTAATCCATTATTCTCATGCATAAACAACAATCAAAACAAAGAATAACAACAAAATTAGTTGTTTAGTCACTTCAAACAAACAAAACTTCATTACTACTCATCTTTCTTAATTACTGAAGCTATTATAAGCTTATTTTCCATCCCCTATCTTGTTTTCTAACTTTGATTTCCTTTATGATGCTCTTAAAATGGAGATTTTAGGGTTGATTTTTGAGGGAAAAAAAAAAAAGAGAAATGAGGAGAAGACGAAGAGAAGAAAAGAAAATTGAAAAGAAAGAAGGAAAAGAAGAAAGAAAAGGCAACAAAAAGGAAAGATAAAAAGTCAAAGAAAAGGATTAGGTTAAAATGATATTTGAGGATATTTAAGGATAAGGATGTTAAATTTAAACCTTTCTAATAATCATATTAAGTATCAAACTAATTAGAAAATAATTTGAGAATCTATATTATAGGAATTGATAACTTGATTTAGAAACATAATTTAGAAGTTTAGTTTACAAGAAACTGATATTTAAATTGAGTTTTGAGCTGAAAATTAATATTTTTAAACAAGTAAATGAATTCAAAATTCATGGGGATTGAAGATATAGAAGTTAAACTGAAATCCAAAGGTTTAGGGATTTGCAAAACATTTAAAATACTTGTTTTAAGATTTAGGAATTGAATTTGAAGTAAAAAGGAGTTTAAAATGAAGGATTGGATTGAAATTGGATAGTTTGATTTATTACAAAAATTTATCGAGGAAAATAGATGATTGAGAAAAATATTTGAAATCTCAATTTCAATTTAAATCTATTTACTAATTTAATTATATTGAATTATCTATTATTTTTTTATTGTTTACTTATTTGGTTTATTTAAACTATCTAATTTAAATTTCTAACTTAAGTAAAGATTTAGGGTCTTTCATGAGGGTTAAGGGTGGGCCAAAAAAAAAAAAAAAAAAAAAAACTCAACCAAATTGAACCAATCCATAGTTTGAATTAAATCAAACTGAAAATATGATTTTTTTTTTAAACAATACGATTTTAAAGTTTTCTAATTCGAAACAATTTGTAAATTTATGATTGGTTTGAATGGATAAATCAAACTAAATTGTTTTAAAATAACGTAATAATTTTACTTGTAAATCTAATTTTTTTATGATGATTAATTAAAGGTTGTATATCTTCTAATGGTTTCATTATGATATTTATTATTTAATGAATATTGATTAATATTAACATGTTCTTCCTTAAAACAGTTTTCTAGATTCAAAATATATATTCTTCCATTGGCGACTTAATGTTTTTTTTTTCATTAATCATTTTATCTTAGTAGAGTATAAAATTTGTTTATTTAGTTTTTACTCTTATTATATAATAATTATTTGATGTATTTGTTAGCAAATTACTTCAATCCATGGATGATTTTGTTAGTAGATAATTTTATATTTTTGAAAAAATTTGTTAATAGATGATCGACTGAATTTTTGTGGAGAATTATAATATGACTTGCCATGTGTCTATTAGTGAATGATGAATGTACTTTGTTGTTGTTTGTTAGCGAATGACGAATGCACTTTGTTGGTAGATGACCGATTCAATTATTTTATAAAGGACTATATATTATGGGTATGATTAATTTATGAAGTATTTTGTTGCCATTTGTAATTTGAACTTTGTAATAAAATTTAAATATTTGAACATCCACATAAATATAAAGTATTATAACAATTATTTTTAATTAGAAATTTAATTTAATACATTTTAAATCATTATTTAATAGTTTGAAAATTTTCTAATATGAACCAAAACATTATTTAAAGGTTTGGTTTGAGAAGAAAAAAAATCAAATTATAAATTACGGTATGGCTTGATTTTTAGTAAAAACCGAATCAAATCAATCTATATCCACCTCTAGCCCACAGTGTAGAAGAAAGACGAGAAAAAATTATTTGATTTTGTTGAAGGGTTTTGATCTTATTTGAATTAATTTGGTATTTAAAATTTCAAATGAAAATGTCCGTGTATGTGCATTTGTATTGGTGTCGTTTTCAATAAGGAAGGGAAAGTCCACTTTTGATTTGTGTTTTCAAATCTTCACTTGTACTTAGAATCCTAATCATATGCTTACACTTGATAAGTGATCAAAACCTAACTAGGGTTCAAGTTTGGTTAGTATTGGCTTATGTGATTGAGACTTAAATGAATTTTTTAGAATAATGGCAAATCAAATGCTTGATTTAAATGAATTATTATTATTATTAATGGTTTTCGAGCATGTTTTTATTGTTGTTCTGTTATTTGATTTTTAAATTAGTAATCAATCACTATATCCGAGCCCTTTTTAATCACATTATCAATTACAGATCCATAATTACTTATTGGTTATGGAATCGCAAAAGCTTGGGAGATTACACAAGTACTCTTAAAAGTTCAAATGATTATTCTGTACAAAATTAAATTTTTAAAAAAGTTAATTGGCAATTAATTCCCTTGTCTTAATTACTCTTATTTATATTAGTGTAGGTCTCTATAAAATAATATACGTGCTATACCACATGATTCCTGTGAATGGATGGATAAATTAATAAAATAAAATGAAACAATATAATATTCTTCCACTTCTAAGCCAACAGGCAAAAATAAAACCTAGACGGTGACGTCCCGAGGAACATGCCCAAATGAAAGTCGAGCGTCGAGAGGCAGAGAAGGAATACCGGGGGCCACTCGTGAGCCATGGTGCTAATAATACCACTAAACAATCTTGGGGCGTGGTTGCTTTCTGATTAAGAGAGTTGGATATCACATGATTCTGGCATTTTCTAATGATTGGGTTACTTTTTTAAGAATATTTATTTAAAAATAACAAAAATATGATGCTAAAATAAAATGATGAAACAATCAAATCCTTCAAACAATTATAAGGAGGAAAAAAAGTACAGGAATAATACAACTAATTGCGATAACATTTATATTTTCGTAGATGACATATTTGCTCATGTATATCCATCTCTCTCTATATATATATTGTTATTATAATATATAATATAATGTTACAATAAAAAAAATTATAATAGTAGAATCAAATCCCAGGTAAACAATTCAAGAGGTTTAAGAGAAATAAAAAAAATATATATATATATATATATATTGTAAATACTATTTATAGTTTAATCGAAATTGTAATTTACTATCCGAATTTTTTACTTTTGTTGTAAGGGTAATTGAAATAATTCATATTACCGACACTATTTGTAACTATTGTTCATTTGTTTAGTCATTTTATTTTTGCAATCGAAACACAACATTTATTTAATATAACAAAAACAGTCCAGAAAGAATTGATTATTTTATTAAAATAATATATACCTGTAAAACTGATATTGACTGTTGTTGACATAAAAATATTGAATGTAGATGATTCATCGCAACTCAAAACGCAATTATTGAAATCCAAAAACCTAATACCTCCCCAACTTTACAATTTAATTTTATCGGTGGAAAAAAAAAAAAAAGAACTTTACAACATATTAGAACAAAACCTTAATTACATTATACTGGATACATAAAATGATTATCTTAAAAAAAATATGACACGTTTAATGACTTTACTATTATATTACACGGTTGGGAATGATATGGAATTTGGAAATCTGAGACCTAATTAAACCATCCCATTATTTTATCCGCCTAAAAACTCGCTAGATCTTATCATAAACATCAAGACAATTAAAAAAACATAGCGGATGGAAGTATCGAGATGTGGCAGTTGAAAGAAATGAATATAATATATATATCAAGCCAATAAATTTCTATAATAATTGAATACAGGATCTAGAAATTTGCACGGGTTCCATGGAAAGATCCAAAACTTATCGACAAAACTATAACATATTATTCCATAGTGGGCTCGGCTCCATATCCCAATATATGAGACCCCCACTTGACAATGGATATGCTCAACCATCAATAGGAATGGAAGAAGACTCTCACTCACAAGTAGAGGATGAGTTTCAGAAACTCATGGATGGTGTTCCTAAGGAGAGAGAGGGGGATGGAACTTTTCTCTGCAAGTACCAGAACTTCTGGTATCCATCCATTGCACTGAAAGCTGTAGTTTCATCGCAGAAACATTTTGAAGCCCTAGACAGGGACATAATCCTAGTAAGCCCACCAAAGTCAGGTACAACTTGGTTAAAAGCACTTGTCTTTTCGATATGTAATCGCCATGTTTATAAGGTTCAAAACAGCCCTTTGCTCACCTGTAGTCCTCATGAAGTTGTACCATTCATAGAGTTTGATCTGTATCTGAAAAATGAAACCCCCAACATTGCCGAAATTGTTTCATCGTCACCAAGAATTTTGGAACACATATTCCTTATGAATCTTTGCCCGCTTCAATAAGAACCTCCAGATGTAAGATCATTTATATATGTAGAAACCCTGTGGACTGTTTCATATCTTATTGGCATTTTATGAACAAGCTTCGACGTCACAACGCTGCGGTGCTTCCTCTGGAGGAGGCCTTTCAGATGTTTTGCCAAGGGATCCATAGTTTCGGTCCGTTTTGGGATCATGTCCTTGGTTACTGGAAGGCAAGTCTGCAGACAACGGATAAGGTGAATTTAGAAGTTCAACCATCATATACTAAAATTCTATGATCGGTTTTATTGGTATCTTTCCCAAGGTCTTATTATTAAAATTCCATAATTTATTTACGCTCTACTTTATTTATTTTTACGAAACATAAAAGATCCCTCTGTACTTTAAGTTTGGTGCGGGTCCGATTCACTCTTTCACCTCTTAAATTGAGATATTTAAGGACATAATTTTTCCATGAATTTAGACAGATAATTTTATATATAGATAAAAGTTTACAAATAAATCGGCATGTAGATAAAAATTCAAGGAGGTATTTATAATTTCTCATGTTTTGTTTTAAAGTAAAATAAGTTCAAAGGGGTAAATCTATACCTATATATAAATTTGAGTTTTCTATTTTACTTTTATATCAAAATTCGATGAAGGTTGAATTATTTAAATTTTGATTTTTCATTCTTAAGAAAAAATTATACTAGAAGACATTGTTCAAGGAAAAAATTTAAATGAGGGATTAACCTTTTAAAGGTTAAAAAGAGAAATCAATTTTAAATAGTTAAAAAAAATCAATTCTATGTGAATAATAATGAATTTAAAAAAAAATCTCTTATTTGTACACTTATATAAGGTTAATCCATTTCTTTTTAAGTTTTAACCATTTAAAAAATAATGTTTTATTTACTCTAGAAAATAAAGTCAGATCCTTTGCTTCACTTTACTTTTTTTTTTTTTTTTGAAGTATTTAAAACCTTGATTTGCCATTAAAACTTAATCCTAAACATTGATCGTTTGGCTACAATTTACTTGATTATATATATAGCAATATAATGTTTATATATATATGATTTTTGAAACTTAAAGGATTCGACTAAAATTTTCAGGTGTCGTGGTAAAAACTACATAAAATCCACCGAGCTAAGCCTATCTTATCCCTTTTTGTGGCAGCTTTCTAATGAAATATCAAATTTTCAAAATTGTACTTCAAAAATGGTATAAATACAATAAGTTGCAAATACAATCAGTTGGTCCTACGAATTTTTGTTTAAATCCACTTGTTTATATTTTATATGTTGTTATTTACACCATCACCAACCTTTTATTTTCCCTTAGAGAAACATGAATTTTGTTTTATTGAAACATATTAGATTATACAACCTGTGAATATACAGTCCAATTAATCATCTCATAGTTAAAATAAATATAATAATTAATATTAATTATTTTAATGATGCGATTACACATGTTCTGAACCCTTAAATAGTCTCATTAAAATTAATAACTCCACCATGGAATTTTTCTATAAGTAAATATAGGGTTTTTATTTCCACAATTTGGCAACTTTTCTTATTCACTTAAACGAATGAATTTGTTATAAACTAGATGCCAAAACGACAAAGTAAAAGTACATATGTACCATTTTTATCTAAATCAATATGAAAAAAATCTATATAATTGGACTTATTTACCCTTTATTTTATTTTATTTTTATAGAAGTACCAATTAAATTTTCTATTCTAATGTATAAAATATCTTTTCAAAAACCATAAAACCACGTAAATTTTCACATCATAATTCTCCTATCACAATTATCACCTTCATCATAATCATAAAATGAAAAACTGATAAGTTAAATATAAGATACTTATTAACTTTGAAAAATTGCTAGTAATAGTAAAAGGAAATACCAGGCACTAGCATAAAAAAATATAAAATTATAGATAATAAAAACAAATTACAGAAGAAAAAAGTTCAATGAAAAACCTGGAACAATAAATGGCATGTTATCCATTGGCTTTTATTCAAAAATGAACAAATGCCACGTTTGGCTAATTGAAGTTTACATGGTTTGTAATTAACTATTTAAATTTAAAAGTACACAAATAAAACATATCAATTCATTACCTCTATATATTTTCAGGTAATTTAGTGTACTTGGATTAGGTAGCTAATTATTAAAATTGAGAAAGACAAGATAATTAAATTGTAAAATTAGGAAAAATTCAGTTAGTTAATTATATAAATGAAACGAGACATTACTAATCTTTATATATTAATTCTAAAAAAAAGATTAAAATTTGTATGTCAAATGTCACATTAACCTTTAAAAATTGAAGAAGAGTTGAGTTTTTCAAATTTAAATAAAATAAACCTATTAGTATGATACCCACCAAGCAAAAGTGACAATCGAATAAATTGGTTATGTTGCAGATGGCCGAAATATCATGGTGGGCATCCTAATCTTGATAGGAAATAACGAGTCATGAGAGAGATCTTCATGTAATAATAATACACAGTTTTTGCTTATTACTCATATAAGCTAGGCACGTTTTATGCGAATCAAATATTTCTTTACAATACCAGGTGAGTCGAATAATTACTTACAACTGCAATGATATTTTAGTAATGGTTTTTTCCCATTTCCTAGTAATTAGATCTATGATATTTATGAGGGATTACTCCACGTGGAAGCCTTTTGATATGAATGAAATAGGTAATATAATAGCAACTAAAATTAAAATTTCGATGTCACTGTTTCCCAATACTTATGCACAAGAAATTCTTTTATTTATTTATTTGCATACACTAATTAAATTAGTGGACCAACTATTTGCATTTAATACTTAAGAGAATACTCTCCAGATACTGTCATTTTTTCTCCCCTAAATACAATACCATTTGCTTACCATCTTCTTTATATTGATATTCATTTTACTCCTATTGTTTCCTCTAAATAGGTGTTGTTTATGAAATACGAGGAGATGAAGAAAGAACCAACTATTTACACAAAGATGTTAGCCCAATTCATTGGATTACCTTTCGATGATGAAGAAGAGAAGGAGGGATGGTACATGATATTGTGAAGCTGTGTAGTTTTGAGAATTTGAAGAACTTAGATGTTAACAAGGGCAAGCATCCATCTGGGGTTCCTTATAGTGCTTTATTCAGAAAAGGAGAGTAGGAGATTGGGTCCATTTTCTCAAACCAAATGAGGCTCAGCAATTGGAGAAGATTGTTGAAGAAAAATTGAAAAACTTTGGATTAAGCTTTAGCATGAATCTAGATCTTCTCCAAAAAGAAGGGAACATCTAAGAGCAGCCGAGTTTTTATTGCATGAGTTATTACATGTCGTAATAAAGTTATACCTTCATTAGGTTGAAGGTTTAATGCTTTCCTATTATTGGTGTGTTAAGATATCTAAATGTATTATTACTATTAATAAGGGAATCTACAACCAAGTTTACCTTTTTCATAATTTAGTTGTGTATTATATATTCTTGTTGTAGACAAGCCTTCTTAATACCTATTGACAGTGAATAAAAATAAAGAACCATTTGCATCACAACCACAATTGAATTGACGCATTACAACTAAATAAAAAACAACAAAGATAGCTCAAAGAAACTTCGTTTTCCAGTGATTGATAAAAAATTGTGTGCATGATAATAATATAACCTTAAAATAGAATTTAAAGAAACTCTAAAAAATATCTAAAGAAATATTTAAAGAGTTATTTAAAGAGAAATCTAAAGAATTATCTAAAGAAATATTTAAATTTTATCTTTAAGAAATATCTTAACTTTATTTTTTATTTTGTCCGTCTTGTCTGTCCTTATTATCAAGGCTAATCTTATCCATATCAGTCTCCCCTAGTTGAAAAAGCCTTGACCTATTTATAATGGTTCTAATTAAGTGATATGGGTAGATATCCACCACATTAAATATCTCAGAAATTCCCATACTATTTGGTAAAACCATAACGTAAGTGATGACTTTTATCTTCTGTACAATTTGATATGGCTCGTACTTCTTAAGATGCAACTTATTATAGGTAGTAGGAAATCTTTCCTTTCACAAGAAAATCATCACTTGATCTCCAACTTTAAACACTTGTTTCCTATGATACTTATCAACTTCATTATTTTTATCAACATTATTGTCTTTGTCAGCATAATAGACTTGTTTTATAATTAAGCCATGAGCAATTTAAAAATCACTCATCGCACTTTATCATCTCCTTTTTATAATCGGTAATAGTAAAGAAAGTTTGACCCACTAATTTAACTTTTCACAACGTTCATTGAATCGTCTTAACCATCAATGGATGAGATGGGTTTTATATAAGCTTTCTAGCTTATGGAAGACCTCTTTAAGTGCATGAACTCTTTAAGAAAGATACAAAGCGGATGGGTTGGTCTGATCCAACAATCTTTAGTCTAGGCCCACTATGTTAAGTCTCCCTTAGCCATCTCAATTTCATGGAATTGAACCTCTTGACCCTATCACATAGCATAAAGAGTCAAACCTAACTCATTACTAAGCTTTAGGATCTATAATCTAAATTTAACCCTCTATATCTTACCCCTTAATAAAAAATTTTTAGATAAAGTTGAAAGGGATTAAGCATCAAAGATAGTTTTTAATTATCTATGATATTGTTCGGTGCTTATGCGCTTATAAACAAGCTGCATAGCTACCAAACACACTATCATAGCTTAATATTTCGTTTAGTGTTGATTGTGTGTAAGCCTATTGCCTGGGCCGCATGATTATTATTTCTCTTTTTTCAAGAGATTGCAGCACGACTCACTTGCGCACTTCATTTTAGGTTAAAATACATACGTACATACATATATAGAGTATATAAAATAATTATTCTTCAATTTTTTTTAAACAAGGTAGTAACAAGCTCGGGGATGCAAACGAGCAGGGCTTTTCAAAGCTTGGGCTCAGTTCGTTTAAGACATTAATGGGGTCAAGTCGGATTTTAACGAACCTAAAATACATAAGCTTAGGCTCGATCCCATAGAAAATTCACAAGCTCAAGCTTAAACTCAACTCATTTACATAAAAAATTATGTTTATAATATTATATTAAATATTAAATGGGCATCTAAGGAGTTTGTATAAGATGGCTCGCTAACCGAAAGAGAAGCTCAAGCTTGGCTCATTTAGCTAAAAAGCTAAGCTGATTTAGGCTTGTAATGAATCGAGTTTGAGTAGCTCAGCTCATTTACAGTCCTACGTGTATGTGTCCTTTATGAGTAATCAAAGCACTTGGTTTATATATACATATATATATATATTTGTATACTTCTCTTCTTTGTTCTTTTTTTTTTTCCTCTCTTTCTTTTTTCTTTCTTTCTTTCTTTTTTTTTCTTTTGAGTAAAATATTCAATATCTTTTGTTAAAGCTAGGTAATTTATACTAGGGGTATTCATGATTCAGTTTGGTTGGTTTGGTTCAAGGGTTGAATCGAACCAAACCGAACCACATTTGAAACGATTCGATTTCAATCTTTAATGAATCGAACCACTTTTAAAAGTTTAGGATTTTGAACCGAATTACTTCAAATGCGGTTTGGTTTGGTTTAATTCGGTTCAAACCACCTTTAATATCATTTAGTTCTAATTAATAATATTAATAGTCATTTAACTTCCTAAGAAAAAAAATATTTAAGAAGAATTTAAAATTAATAAATAGGAAAACATAATAACACACCGTAAAAGTTTTGGAAGTAAAATAATAAGGAACATTAAAATTTATAAAAATCTTTTCTATAGTTTTAGGAATATTTTCAAAATAAATTAAGAAAACATACTATTGATAGTAGAATATAGCCATCAACTTACTCGGTCTCTTGGGCCCCTCTGACTCTTTTGTGTTCACAAGACCTTGTCTTCCATCTCCGTGCATAGCCTTTCATGATCATTAGTCAGAGCAACCAGCTTACTCTTTAATTGCACCTCGTTTTGCTTAACCTCAGAAAGCTCCTTCTCTAAACTCGCCTTCTGAGCCTTAAGCTCCTCGAAGCCCCACTCAAACCATTGACAATTGGAAAATAAAAAAAAAGGAGAAGAAGAAGAGCAAAACAACAAACAAAACATACCACCCCTTAGTTCTCCCTCAGCACTCAAAAAGCTTTAGCAATTGTCACCAAAGCTTAAAAGCAGACAATGAAGATCCTTAAATAAACAAGAAACAATCAAAACTAACAAGCTCCTCAAGGATAGTTTCAACATCACCTCATAGGTCTTATGTGTTGAAAAGACTATGGCTAAGTGTACTAAGGACAGCTCACCATAAAAGAGCCTTTAACCTCTTCTTTTCCTCGAGGTGACTAATCTCTTAAAAAGAGGACCATTCCACAACCACATCGTTCCATTTTAGGACCTTCCCTTCAATGAAGTCGACTAAGTCATCGACAACAACCCTCCTAGGTTTACTCCCACAACCCCTAAACACAGCTTAATCGCCCGAGCTGCTATTACTACTCCTAGTGGCCTCTACAGACTGTGAAGGCACACCATGAGCTCAGGCTGGCATGGGGGAAGGTTAAGCAGAATCGTGCTCCTCGCAAGATCAAGCCAAACGCAGTGAACTCACCAAAACGACATCAGTTTCACCTCCATTAACCTCAATGGCAATATCTCCAATCTCAATAGTAATGCCTCCAACTTCAGCAGCAATACCCATAACCTCAGCAGCAGCATTTCTAACTTCGACATCAACATCTCCTTGGTTTCATCTATCTAAATCAATCACTGACATACTGATCTCAGTATCCCGATCCTTGCCCTCAATAGGTTTCCTTTCGCCTGTTGCTCTCTTCTTCGTTGAAGGCCTCCTTCGCTTCTTTAATAAGCTGCGAGAACATCACAACATCACTGGCATCCACTACAACTATCTTAAGCTTTAAAAAGAAAACACATGTAAAAAATATGAACAAAACACCTACTAGTCGAGCTCAACAGCTTGAACCGTCAACTCCTCACAAAGCATTCTCCCTAGACCTCGACTGATGATTTTTTTTTTTTTTTTGGGGGGGAAGAGAGAGAGAGAGAGAGAGAGAGAGGTCGATCACATGAAGAATCAAACCCTCCTCCATTTGTAATCAGTTTCCCCCTGAAAAATTATTCACATGCAACATCATAAGGCCTCCGACCTCGCGCTCTTAAAGTACCCTTCAACTCCATCAACCCTCTAGTGTCATACGCCATCAATGTCTAGGGTTTAGCATGATTGATGGGTTTGCAACATTCGACCCAAAAGTCAAAACCCCATCACATGCTTCCTTCTAACTTGATTATCTAGAAGTCGTGCTTCTAGTCAAACCCACTCGAGTTAGTGAGGTCAATAAGGAGCAAAGGACACTTAGGCTGCTTGACAACATACCCTCTTTTGATTTTTCATATAGAAAAAATTATTGAGACAAGACTGGGGTAGCCATACCATGATAATAAGATAGATGGCTTCAAAAGCCACCAATATCTGCTAGGCATTATGCAACAATTGAGTAGGGCACAATCAATGGCAATAAAAAAATTCCTTTTTGAAAGGATTTAAAGGCATCCTTAAGCCAAACTCAAATACCTTCTTATACTAGGTGAACTGTCAGCCATCGAGGAGGCATACTCGATCTAGCTTCTTGGGTATAACAATCTGCCATTCTTGAGGAGCTCCTTGCATCTCCTCGATTATGACCTCGAGCTCCTCCCTGGATAGCTTACAGAAGATCCCATTAGGACGATCACCATGGTCAACCCCATATGTAAAGGGATGATGGCCCCCTTCTCTAGGCCGTTTGAAAGATACTTATCCACTAGGCATCAGTAAACATAATTGGATAACTCTAAGTAAGGACTGCGTCTGAAGCACCTGACCCCTCACCATGACATCAAACAAGAATTCACTAGATCTCTCCTCATGACTGCTAACAGAAGTCGAACCCCCACTCTTTGATTTATGCTATCACCTGACTGGGAGCCCCTCAACTTCAACACCGCTTCTCTTTCATCCCTCCATGCCTCGTCCGCAAGTCATTGTACCTTGCCATTTGAATCGTGCGAAAAAGGTTGGGTATTAGAAGTACTTGAGTTCGACATCACCAAAAACTTCAAGTGCATTGAAAAACTAAGCACAATGTAGATGCAGGATAACTTTCTCGACAAAATATGGAAAGTGTTGTGACAAAATTCTTATGAAATACATGTATTTATAAAGGAGTAGGGGAAATGTAAAGGCTTGAGCCCCTCGAGACATGTGGGCAGGCCTTATTGTCTTGACATCACAACCAATAATCGCAACTGTCAGATGTAGAAATAATTATTACTAAGACCTTTTAAATCCATAGGACCCCTCGGACAAACCACACATCTTTGAATGTACCAAAGTGTATCGGATAAGATACCCAATAGGAAACTCAACGGTCTTCACCATAAAATATCTGTGAAAAGGAGATGCAGCTCAAATGAAAAGTGCAAATTGCTAAAAGATGACCACTTAGAGTCAACGACCTTGTAGACTATACACTTTACTCCTACAATGAGAGTGGGGGGATAAATGTTGACAATAGAATATAGCCACCGGCCCACTCGGTTTCTTGCGCCTTACAACCTTTTAATACTGGTGGGCCTAAGATGGGGCCATTACTTATGACTTCCTGACCTCTTCACTTCCTTGGGGGTTAACGAGATCAACACTCCTGCAATATGCTATGACCTAAGGTCTTCCCTGAAGTCCTATCCTTGGAAAGGCTAATCGATCTTATTAACTCGGTTGGCTTGCCATCTTGGCTTCAAGCCTTTATGATCTTTAGCCACAATGAAGACCCTAGTCACACCATGTCGTGGGTCGGCGAGGATGGGGGAAGGGGGCATAGGGATGAGGAGAGGGTGGCACCAACAGCTCACCATACTCTAAGAAGCTATGAATCTTCAATTCGAAGCTCGGGTACCCTCGCCACATCGAGTACTACGTTACCTGTCAAGAAACACCTACCTTAGTAAAACCTTAAAACATTATAAATACCTCTGTCCCCTCTCTTAATAAAAGACAAGACAAGAAGAGAACTAGGAGAAGGAAAAGAAATCTTATATCTCTTTTATAGATACCTTATTTATACCCACAAGCTGCCTTAAGCATTGAAGTGGCTGCACCAAGCAACCCCTGGCGCCTCCTCTTACCTATCTTTTATGTTTGCAAAAGCTATTTCTACTAGCCTAGATTCAGTTCATGCAACACATACATTAAAGATTTTGAAAACAATAATAAATGGCATCATGGTTTATGGAAATTTGTTATATTATTTTAGGAAATGATTTTTAAAAAATCAATTAGTGTGTCAAATAGATGTTTAAAGTGTTATAAACTTATCTTTTATGTTAATGAATTAGAAGCCTATTTTTTATTTTTTGAGTCAAGTAAAAATGTAATTTACATTTCAAAAGTTGAAACAAAATTATAATATTTCCTAATAAATCGACAAATAAACATCTTACTCAATTCTCTTTCAAAGATACATATAAACGTAAGAATGATATTAGAATTTAGAAATGCAATTCCATTTCAAGTTTATTCATATATATATATACATGATGTTTGAGTGAAACATTATATGTGATCATAATATCTAATGTTTAGGAGTTATAAATAAAATGGCTTTTTTTTTTCTCTAATTGAAGTCAAGGCTCCCAAGACTTGAAATAATCATGTCACCATATACAATAAATAAATCAAACCAAAATAAAATAAATAAAATAGAAGTATTAGATTTTTGTCATGATTTTCCAAGAATTTAAATATTCTAGTCTCATTCGAACTTGATTTTTACACAAGTTCAAGACTAGAATGGACTAGTCTTATATCATGAAATAAATTAAGTGCATAAAATAAAAGAGCATGAAATAAATAAAGTTATGTTAGAGAGCAATAGGCTATGAAAATTGTAAATACTTATATATGCATATTTATACATAAAGTTAGATTAGTAAATATGAACAAAATGATCATATGATAAAAATGAACATAAATATGTCGTTGTGTGATATGAACAATGTGTTGTCTTATATTTCCATTCCCCAGCATTATACATCATGGGATTTTTATAGAAATCTTTTAAAGGACATGTATATACACATATCACATAACATAAAATAGGAAGGGCTTAGTGTTTACATAAATGAAGATGAAAGAAAATTTGAGAGAGGCACAAAGAGGGAGAGGAAGTGGTAGTTACAAAAGAGGAGGAAAGGAGAGAAATTTTAAGAGAATGAAGGTTTGTAAAGTGTGGGAAAAATGAAGAGGGAAGGGGTATTTATGGATGAAAAAAGTGAGAGAACTAAAGATAGAAAAATAATTAGAAAAGAAAAATACAATCAGAGAGAAAGAAAGGAGGAAGGAGGTGCCAGCCATTAAAGAGGGAGAGGAGGGAGAGAGAAATAAAATAAATTTTAGAAGAAAAAGTATTAATAAAAGTGTAATAAAGTATGGTAATTAGATATGTGTAAGAAAAGTTACGGGTTTATAAGAATAGGTATAAGAATATGGGTATAAGAGTGTAAGAAAAATGTGATTGATGTGAATTGTAGTAAATAGCAATTAAATAGTAAAAAAGACTAATTATTTACTAATAGAAAAAAATATGCCTATAAAAGCTATAACTAACGTTTTTATGATCCAATAAAATTTTATCTGATTTTATATAGATATCTTAATGTTATTCTAGTGTAAATTATTGTTGGAATATTTCCTTGGTTTACATGTCAATGATCGAATATAAGATCTCATCTTGAAAAAGCTCGAGACGATTGAAGTTTTGGAAAAACCAATCATTTTAGGATATATACTTAGTATTCAGCTTATACTTTGGGTTCATATTATTTTTCTAAGTCACCTAGAATTTTAGGGTTTAATAGAGTCTAAGGTTTATAGGGTTTAAAGTTAACTTAGCTTGACTTTAGGATTCTAGTTTCATTATCGATTTTAAGGTCCTCTTATAAGATTACCATAATATCTAGGGATTTACATTTTCATTATTAATTGTTATTAAGTGATGTTATCTTGATTTGCATGCTAGCAATCGAGCACGGAAATGGTTTAGTTTAACTAATGAAATTTTCACTCGATAAATTAATATTATACAATAGGAAATTATATCTTATTATTTTGTTATTAAATATTACTTGGATATATTATCTCGATTTGCATATTAGCATAGGGTTTTCGAGTTGAACGAATATTAGATTTTCATTTTGTTTTTAAAGGTACTTGTTTTCTTAGGGTTTGATATTTAGGATTTTATAAATCCATTATACTCATTAGACATTTAGGGTTATCTGACTTGTCTGATATTGTTTAGGGTTTTTCGGTCTTATGATATGTTTGGATTGGTTCTAAGGTCTTTATTTAAGAGTACCGAAAAATCTAGGGGCTTACATGAATAACTCTAGCCTTTATTTATCTAATGTTAACTGAAGCAACTATAATTGATGCCTATAGCTATCTAGGTAGCAGTAGTAGAAACTAAAGAAGGCGATGATGTGTACTATCCATAAGTAGGGGTATATACTGCTCCAGGTGGGGAGTTATGCTATCGGATGTCTAGTTTGGCATCCCATAAAGCACGAAATACAACTATTGAAATGGTTCTACCAATATAGGCAGCATTGGTATATAAGTCAGCTAGCTTGAACCCATGCCGCTAGTTAAGTCACTTGTAGGGTCGGGGTTGGTACATATTAGTCGTAAAACAACATAGAAGGTCAGCTCATCACATTTGCAGCATCTCTTGCACCTCACACATTTGATGCTTCCATAGATCAACATCGGAGTCTGAGCTCATGATAGACTTCTCATAGACTGCTTAAAGTAAGTGTGTCTCACCTCCAGGATTAAGGCACCATATCCCTTGTTATACTAGTAGCCGAGCCTGTGGCTTGGGACCACCTCCATAATGGTGATATTACTCATAGGCTTCTAGCCCATCATAATAGCACGTCCATCCTCCCCATCCCTCCTCACTTTCATCTACAATTGCAAGCAACAAATGAATGGTATTTTATTCGTAGTGTGAATAAATCAAAATAATGTATTACCATAGAAATATTGATAAAGTATTCTTAAAAAATTTGCATGTGACACCTTTGATTTTCACGAATCAGTTTTTACCCCATTAATCCACTTCATGTGTGTGTACCGATAATTCTGTACGGGCGTGAGATTAAAAAATGTAGCATATAACACAATAATTACAATTGTAAAGTGCTAGCATTATACTATTTTAGTATACTAAATTGAAGTAGAATATATAATGTATCACTTACATCTATCAATGGATGATACATCATCAACATGGTCCCCCCATGTGTATTAGCTTCTACTTCTTCCTATTTTCCGTATTCACTTTCGATTGATGCTACAAAACACATGACAATCAAAGTGTTACATTATAGCATTATGAGAAGTCATGTAAGAATGAGCATTTGCAAAACATATATACATAATGCTTTTTGTCTATAGCTAAAAAGTGTTAGAAATCCTTTCACTCATCTACCAATGCTCATATTCTAGAGGTGGCAGGCTCGCAGCTACCTGATGTTCTCAAAGTATGGTGAAAAAAATTGAATACTCTCCTATACAACATATGATTCAATGATAGAACCGTCAAGTCTAGCCCAGTTCTTGATGCAGCGAATTAATTTAGGTTTACATCACATACCGTTGATTCTTCAAATATCTCGGAGTGTGATCCTCAAATGCCAATTGATTCTAAGAATTCCTAGGTATTTGGGATCTAAATTCAAAGAAAATATAAAATTTGAGAATTTTGGAAGAAAGAGGTCAAAGATGGCTCAAATAGTGTATTTTTGATAAAAAAAAAAAAAGGATTAGTGACCATCCATCTACCGTAGGGCACATAATACATAGGCTAGTTTAAAAGCTGCCAAAAATAGAATCAAAATTGACAAAAAAATAAAAAAATCTTCAAAAGAAGTACATGAAAAGACAAAACTAACGCCATAGACGGAGTGCAAAACTAATAATCTTGTAAAAGATATAAGAAAAATAAACCTACCATAAATACTAAAAATGACCATTTTAGGCTCTAAATGAAGGAATTTGGCCAAAACTGGCCTAGCTCACCATCAAAGGTGGTGAGTTCTTTAAGTTAGCTCGGTTCCTCTAGGATAGAGTCTCCAGATCACCCAACAGCAATAGGCTAGTTTTTATCACACTTCTCTAATTATCTGTTCGCTAATTTCTCCACCTCATCATCCTCCCCAGGGTGAATAGAATTGCCCTTGAATTGTCTTCATCCAAGTTATCTCTAGTATATGAGATGGGATGCTTCTCATTAAGCACAAATGTTGTTCGAATATGGCTGGGTAGCTTCAATCTGTAAGCATTTGGATTGATCTTCTCTAAGATCTCTACTGGTCCCCAACACATAGTCTGCAACATCAAACTCCATATGTCGTCTCTTCCTATCAATAACCTCTTTATAGTTACTTGCAGCTTTTCTTAAGTTATCATAAACTGTTTTATGAACCTCCTGTAGGCTGTGCATAAAGTCTACGACCTTCCCATGAATTCTAGTCCTGTATGGCACATACATTAAGTTAAGTAGACTCCGGGGAATAACAAAATAGATTATTTGGAATGAGCTAAATCCATTACTGCGGTTGACAACATGGTTGTGTGTAAACTCAACTTGACTTAGCTTTTGATCCCAAACTTTCACATCTTCACCTACTAGGATCTTCAATGGGTTTCACAATGATCTGTTCACCACCTCAATTTGCCAATCTATTTGTAGATGATAGGCACTACTAAAATTTAGCTGGGTATTAACCATCTTCCACAGGCTTCACTAGAATGACTGATAAATCATATATTTCTTTCTGAAGTAATGGAACTATGCAAACCATGTAATCGATATACCTCCCAACTGTGCAATATGCACAACATCTATGGTCTTCTTACATGGAATGAAGTGCACCATCTTGGAAAATCTATCAACTACCATAAGTACGGAATCATTACCTCACTGGGTAAGTGGCAAGCCTACAATCAAGCCCATGCTCACGTTCATCCATGGCTATGAAGGAATAGGCAACAGCATATATAACCCTATGTTAGTCGCTATCCCCTTGGATACTTGGCAAATCCTGCACCTCTATGCATACCTTCCACTTCCTTGCGGTTGGTAGGCTAAAAATAAGATGCCTGCACCAATTGCAAGTTTGATCTCTACTTACATGACCCTCACCATGTAACTCCTAGATGATCTGATCTCTTAAACTACAGTCTGGGATGCTCAACTGATCGCCCTTAAAGAGAAAACCATCTTGTAGCACATATTTTGTTCTCTCACCAACTCTGACTCTTGCAAGTATAATGGAAAAGAAAGGATTATCCTTAAATAATTTAGAGAAAGAGTTTAAACCTATTACCTCTACAGTCATTCTACTCACTAGACTCCTTACGTTGACTTAATGCATTAGCAACCTTATTGGTGATCCCACTCTAGTGCTTCACCACAAAAGTGAAATGGTTTAGATATGCTACCTCATGCTTGACGAGTTGACACCTTGTTCTAGCTATGTAGGTACTTTAGAGCCCCATGGTTAGTATACAAGATGGAATCTTTATGAAGCAAATAGTGACACCAATGTTTCACAGCTTGTACTACGGCATAGAATTCAACATCATATGTGCTATACCTTAAGTTTTTCCCTATCAGCTTCTCACTAAAAAGGGCATTTGGCCTACTATTCTAGCTCAGAAATGCTCCAATTCCTACCTTCAAGGCATCATCTTGTAGCTCAAATGGTTAGTGGAAAGAAAGCAGCACTAAAATCAAGGCTGTTGTCAAATGCTTCTTGATTTGTTCAAATGCCTATTTTACCTCATTAGTCCACACAAACTTCCCACCTTTCATACAGTCTATGATAGAAGCCATAATACTAATGAAATGTAGAACGAACGTTTTGTAGAATGATGCAAGACCATGTAAGCTTATCACCTTAGTCAATGTAGTGGTCTGGGCCACTATCTGACTAATTTTACTTTGGATCCATCAACCTACAAACCTCAACAGAAATTACATAATCGAGAAAAAATACCTCTGAAGTTATGAAGACACAATTCTTTTTGTAGTAAAGAGCTTCTCTCTACGCAGAATAGTAAAGACCTCCCCCAATTATTAGAGATGCTACTCTGGATCAGCACTATATACCAGTATGTCATTAAAGTGTACAACAACACACTTACTGATTAAAGGCCTCAGAGCTTGGTTCATGACCCATATAGATGTACTAGTGCATTAGATAATCCAAATGTCATAACTAGATACTCATATAACCCTTCTCTTATCTTGAAGGCAGTCTTCCACTCATCACCAACCTGAATGCAAATCTAGTGGTAACCACTTTCGAGTCTAGCTTTAAAAATACCTTTGCATCACTTAGTTGATCTAGCAAGTCATCCAAGCGAGGGATAGGAAAACAACACTTGATAGTAATTTTGTTAATGGCTTAGTTGTCCACACACATGTGCTAGGAGCCATCCTTGTCGAGGATTAGAATAACCGGGATTACACATAAGCTTAATCTCTTCTAAATGAAACCCTTCGTAAGCAACTATTTCATCTACTTCCTCAATTCTTCATGCTCAATAAGGCTCATTCGGTAATGTAGCCTATTTAAAAAGGATGTACCAGGCTTCATATCAATTTAGTGTTGAATGTCGCTAAATGGGGGTAACTCATCAGGCAACTCTTCAGGAAATATATCCTAGAATTCCTCTATAACCATAGCTATTAACTCAAGCAATGTTATTTCCTCAATAACCTCTTTGCCTACTAGAGCAAATATCACTTCAAACTTATGCAACACCTCTTTAAATTTTGCTAGAGATAACATATTAGCACTCGTATTTGCCCTCATAGGTTTAGGCTTAGTAGTACCTCTATTTAGTACCAACACAATTTTCGTACCGTTATATATAAAACTATAAGTAATTGCCCTCCCATCGTGGTTTACACTCCTATCAAACTGCTAAGGCCTTCCTAACAGCAAGTGACACGCATATATTGTGGCTACATCATACTAAACTAAGTCATTATATTTGGAACCATTAGAAAACGTTATCAGTGCTTGTTTAGAAACATTCAACTCACCTCCTTTTTTTTACCCAGGCCAATTTATAAGGTTTAGGATGCTATTCCAACTGTATGCCTAGCTTCTATAATGCTTCGGTTGAAACAATATTTTCACAACTTCCCGAATCAATCATGAATTGACACACTTTACTTAGAATTGTACAAGTGGACTGAAAAATACTGTTTCTAAGCCAATCTTCATCAACTACCATTGGCATCCTACAGGACCTTCTAATAAATAGATTCTTCGTACCACCACCTATGAGAATCTCTTATTCCATGTGTTTTGTATCAAATATAGGTTCTCCATTCCTTCTAGCCTTAAAGATAACATCATCATCATCCTCCTCATTTGCATCAACAAACAATGCATTTTTCTCTACCTTCCTACACTTGGAATGTCGATGACCAGGTTCCCCACATATGAAACACTTTATCCCACTCCAACTTGATCTACTAGCACTAGGCTTATTGAACTGTGCAATACTATTGCTACCAGCAACTCCATTACTTGTAACCCCAGTATACTTGCATAATTAACCCCACTACCACTACTCGTAGTTACACCACTACCCAACAACCCACTACTTGATCTCTTTTGTTGTTTCTTAATATTAAAGCCCTCTAATGAGCAGTAGACACATTAACGGTTTCAAATAATTCATAGTACCATGTATTTGCATCTCAATCCTCTAATATACTTTACTACTAATTGGTCATCCATCTCCTGAATCTCATTTCTAGCAACCAGCTGATAAAACTCAAAAGTGTAATCATCAACTGACTTATTGCCCTATTTTAGATTCTATAATCTTTGGCACATGATGCGTTGAAAATTATAGGGTAAAAACATAGAATGCAGGTGCTTCTTCATCTTCTCCCATAAAGTGATTTTTGATTTGCCCAATCTAAATCAGGTTAGTTTCGTTTGTTACCACCATGTTGTGGCCTTACCATGGAGTCGAGTTGCCACCAACTACACTCGTTTGTCATCAAAGACATTCTTAAAATGAAAAATCTCTTCCATGTGGCCAACCAATCTAAAAACTCCTTCGGTTGTAGATTCCCATGGAACTTTAGAATCTCCATCCTCATACCTAACTCCCAACACCTCTGGTCTTCCTCTACACGTAGCCTACCATTATTATGCAGTAATTCATCATGCTGCTCGTCCTCCTCAATAGAAGAGGGGTCATCCTCTGCCTCATCCACATCTGACATTGGATTAGGGTTTGGTCCTCGTATAAGGTTTTCATTCCTTTGGGTTCCCATTAACATACCCATTCTTTCTGTCAATCTATCTACAGTCCTTCTAACTTATGTTCTAATACTGCATTCAGCCTTTGATCAATCATCTGCCCTATCCTTTGATCTAGATCTTCATGATCATAGATCTCATCTAATGCAGCATGACATTGATTAGCTTGTCTTCGGGGTGCCATTGTTACCAAGAGCAAACATAGCTTCGATACCAATCTATTGCATTTGTTCCTCTATCGACCTTAAGTACTCCTAGGTATCGTTCAATAGAATATATCCAATGATACTTAATGAGACCACATATTTGCACTTCCCTTAGTAAATGGATAGCCAAATGTACCATGATGTTAAAAAAAGGCTAGAGGGAATATTATCTCTAGTTTGCACAATGTTAAGATACTAGTTTTCTCCAATGACTCCAATAAATTCACACAGAGTTCTTTGATGGTCAACTTCCTAATGAAATGAGACACATCACAAATCACATTGTAAATTTCATTGCCAAGAAAACTATGAATGAGCATAGGGAGAATCCGTTGAAGCAGGCTATGGCAGTCATGGCTCTTTAGACCCTCACACTTACTTTATCTACACCTAAATAAGAGCTTATGTTAGAAGCAGATCCATTTAAAATTTTTCACATATTTAATCAATTTGCACACCTCTCGCATTGGCCTAGATGATAATGTATAAGTAGCATGTGGCTTGAAAATCTGACCTCTATGGTTTGGCAAATATAGCTCTAGGCCAATGCCATTTACTGTAGGGTAAGTCTCATCTCTTTTGTGTCTTTTGACTTAACCTTCAAAAAAAAAAAGTCTCAACTAGATTACCAAGTGCATTCTTCTTGATGTGCATCACATCGAGGTTGCTACAAAATACGGTAATCTAAAAAGCACATTTTTATTACACCAGTTTGTACCATCTTCATTAGTCCATTAACTAAGTCACACTTGCATCTTCCGCATTACAAATGCTCATATCGACTCAACTGATTCATAATATCCTCAATGGTAAACTCCCTCAATCAGGGCTACATCTCAACTGTGCCATCAAAACTCCTATTATCATGGCACCATCGATGCTTAGGTGGCAAGAACCATCTATGGCCCTATAAAGGCATACCTTTTATGGCTTTATCCCTTAATAGGATAATGGTTGCTTATGTAGTCTACATTTCATATAAGGGCATTCCTTGTGTTCCTTTGTCATCCAACCAGAAATGCTACTTGTGTTGGAAAATCATTGATTGTCCACATCAATGCATCATGTGTTAGGAATGTGCAACCTTCTACCACATCCATTGGCCTTACACCTATTGACCGCTGTTCTTCCAACTCTTCCACTATGAGCTGCAAGTACACATCAATGTCTTTACTTAATATCTAATTCCTAGTATTAAAAAGGACATGATTAGGTTATGGTTCCTTCATGTATCTCCATGGTGGACAATATATATAAATAGATGGCCATACATTATGTTGTACTTATGTTTGCAAAGATTTGAAGCTATCAGTAGCAAGTCTCAATCCACACTTCAAGAATTTGGAGCGAACTAAGGGCATCTACTGTCCAAACCCTTCCAATATTCAAAGTCCATGGGATGTCTCAACACACCGTCCTTACTTATTTAACTTTCCCTATCCTACCTCATCTCCGAAGCCGTCTTCCTACACATGAACAACCATTCAGTCATGGAATTAGTGAAAAATGACACAACACCTTAACTAGCTTAGTCTTTTGCTTCTTCAAATGAAGTTTTCACTTTCCTTCCCCTTACACTAGATAGCTATCAAGAGTTTTAAATTCTTTCTAGAAAAGCACACAGTTATTCCTACAAGAATGTATAGTGTTTGCAACCATACCCAACTGCTTCAACATCTTGCATGCAGCACCATGCAATGACGGCAATAAATTGCCATTTGATAACAAACTCCTTATAAAAGAAGCTAAGTGCTGAAGGATCTCACAAATTATTGTTTGCTAACTTAATTTCATCATTTAAAGAATAGTAGACAACACTAAGAACTTCATATAACCTAGATACACAAGATTGTTTGCATTTTTGAACATTTTTGTCCACCAATTTCCATTTCCATTGCTTTCATCTCTAGTATCAATTTCTTCATCCTCATGGTCACTCATATTAAAAACTACATCCCTCATCATTTTATAATTAGCTTGGTCTTTGAAAGTTTGTCTTCATCATCTATCTCCTCAGCATGATATGTTTACCGCGAGTAGGTCTGGGTCATTTTCCTCTTTAGGATATGAACCCAATAATCTAAATAGATTGCTACACCGTGTGATATGAATTCGACCACTCTCTAATTCGTTCCATGTTCAACACGAATAAATCTGAATATTTTGATTTAATAAGCCTCAATCGATGCTACGAACCTTAGGAATAACAATCCCAAGACCCAACAAACAAAGAAAAACCTTGACTCGTCACTTAAAATAAAAGCACGAACCGTGGCACAATTGATATAGACACCACAATCAAGGAGGTTAATTTGATTTATAAGTCAATTATAAAAATAAGAACGCTACAAATTAAGAATCCGATAAGTCCTTACAAGTTCTCATAAGAACTCTCAGAGAAAACTCCCAAAGCTCTATTATCCAAGTCTATTTGATACATAGCAAATATGACTACTTATAAAGACCTAAGAAACGCAAAAGACCTAAAAACAAAAAGTCATTATGGCATAAAAGACAAGCTGGCAGCCTAAATAATAAAGTTGGCGGCCATTAACTAAAATAAAAATACAAAACAAATGACATTGTCGAAATTGCTCCTAAGCCGTCATAAAGGCCGATGGCTTACTCTTCAAAGCTTGTAGCGTTGGCTTATAGGTTGGGGCCTATAGTCCAGCTTTGCTCCAATTCGCCCATAATGCTTTTGTTTTGCTCCTATTCGTCCTAATGGACTCTTGTTCCTCTCATTTTCACATCAGTCCCTCCTTCTTTGGAAGGATTCATCATCAAATCTGCACATCCATGAGTCTTTGATGATCCTTGATGCTTCAAACAAAATTGATGCTTTTGTTGCTTGGCTAATCTTGTCATCTTTTCATCCTTGGAGTCCTATAATAAAGAATTTTTCTTTCTAGAAACTGGCATAATATGATTGTTAGTTACAACTTGCCTAACAAATATGACACTCTTAACATTGTTTACAAGTGTTTCACTCTTATTTTTGCTAGAGCACTCGGTATTTGCCTCTCACTCTAAAATCTCTCAATAACAAAGGCTGATCCTCATGTGCTTCACTTGGATTGATAGGTGCCAATTCCACATGTTGGTTGTTCAAATTAAAGGAATAGCAATTCTTGATACCATCATATAAAACCCATCTATCAAATTGCCATGGACGGCCCAATAGAATGCCCCCATATGCATTGGCGCTACATCACAGAGGACTTTATCCTTGTAGCTACCAATTGAAAACTCCAATAACACTTGTTTCATCACCTTCACTTCACTACATTCATTAAACCATTAGAGTTTATAGGGATTGGGGTGCTTCAATGTAGGCAAATGCAGCTTTTCTATCAGCAAGGTACTAACAATATTAGCACTACTTCCATTGTCTATCAATAAACTACATACCTAATTGTGCACTAAACATTTGGTATGGAAAATTTGTTCTCTCTACACTTTCATCTTCTCTTTCACCTATTCAAGTGCTTCCTTCTTCCTAGTTGCAATCAACTTTCCTTGGCAGACCTTCATCACTAACATCCTCTAGTAGTGGCATGGCATAATTCGAACTCTCACTTTCAATGTCACCATTATCTTTAACAATCATAACCCTCTTATTTGCACATTCACCAACAATATGCCCTAGCCCTTAACATTTAAAACATTTTATATCACGTGCTCTAGAGTAGGATTTATTAGTCTTATCTTTAACAAGAGAATCAACTCCTTAATCTTCACTTCATCCTCTGATTTTGATGCTGATTTATGCTCCTTCTAGTTTAATTTCCATGACGATCCAGATGATGAACCATACCTAGATTTGCCCCTGGATTTCAGTTGCTTCTCCACTTTGATGGCTTTATGAAGCAATTCTTCCATCTCTATGTAAGTGTGCAAATCAACAATGTCAGCAATATCTGGATTCAAACCACCAATAAATCTAGCCATTGTCGCTTCATGATCTTCTTCGACATTAGCCCGTATAATCCGCTTTTCCATCTCTTAATAATATTCCTCAATACTCAATGAGCCTTGAGTCAAACTCAGTTTCCTGCACAAATCTTTGTAATAATGACTAGGGACGAATCTCTTCCTCAACAAAATTTCATCTCCTTCCACGAGCTAATCAGCCTCTCTCCATATCTTCTTCTATTCAAAACAAACTAATCCTACCAAATACTAGCGTAATCAGTGAGCTCCACAGCTGCTAATTTCATCTTTTTTCCTCATAATAATTATGGTAGTCAAATACAAGCTCAACTTCTCTCTCATTTAAGATATAATTCGGGGTCATCTTTACCCTGAAATGGAGGGATTTTCATTTTAATGCTTCCTAAATTATTATCCCGCTAATGTTTCCTTCCTCTTCTTCCTAAGAAACTGCCTACTTAAATCAGAATCCACTTCATCTCCTCAACAAACAATCTCCTTCTAGTAGATTTCGATTTGTAGATGATTCTATATTTCCAACCTCATATTCATCGCATTAAACTGATCCTAGACAGCTTCATAAATGATCTCAACTCTCACCAGAAAGATAAACCTCTTCTCCACTCATTTTTTTTATTCAAATTATAACAGATCAACCTAAAACAACAAGAATAATCAATTCCACAAACCCTCAGCAATCAAATCTCATAAACCCTAATAATCAAATCTCCAAACCTTAATTCTCCAATAATTGCCTATATTAACCAGATAATTTAAATTGGAGAAAGAAAATTTTAGAGATCTTACCACAAATCGCATCAAACAATCAACACAACCTGTTGCTCTGATACTAACTTATACGAATCTGGCTATGCTCCGATTCTTTCCACGTTCGACACGAATATATCTGAATATTTTTTATTGAATAACCCTCGATCGATGCCTTATAAATCCCAAAACGCAACAAAGAAAGGAAAACCTTGATCCGTCGCTTAAAATGAAAGCATGAATCTTGGCACAATTGATATGGATGCCACAATCAAAGAGGGTAATTTGATTGATAAGTCAATTATAAAAACAAGAATGTCACGGATTAAGAATCCGATAAGTCCTTACAAGTTCTCATAAGAACTCTCAGAGAACTCTCAAAAATCTGTTATCCAAGTCTTTTTGATACATAACAAATATGACTACTTATAGAGACCTAGGAAACTCAAAAGACCTAAAATAAAAAGTCAATAACAAAAAAATAAGCTCGCAGCCTAAATAACAAAGTTGGCTATTAATTGAAATAAAAATACGAAACAAATGACATTGTCGAAGTTGCTAAAGGCCGGTGACATACTCTTCAAAGTCGATGGCGTTGGCTTATAGGTTGGCGGCCTATAGTCCATCTTTACTCCAATTCGCCCATAACGCTTCTGTTTTGCTCATGTTCGTCCTAATGGACTCTTGTTCCTTGTCATTTTCACATCATTATGATAGCTCGTCATGAACATCAACATCCATTTGCCTTTCTATGGTCTCTAATCCGTTTCTATATTGTTGTGATGTTAAATCACACGTCAAGTGCCAACTTCATTCTAGCATCCTACACTAAGTTGTAGTGAACCACTTCACTTTAATTTATTGCTTTATTTCAACTATTTTTTTCACCTACGTTTTCCACTTTATGTAAGGGATTAAAAGCTTAACTTACGTAATATTAGTACACGTTGTAGCAAATAGAAACCATCTAACACTATACTTAAATTTGCCACAAAAATATAATGGGACATTGCATACTTTTATAGATGCAAGATATATTGCATAAAAAAATGCAAACATATGTATCAATTACATCGTATAAAAATGAACAAACTATAGTTTCACAAAGAATTACTTTAACTATATGTAACATATATTAAATATTAATTTCTAAGTAAATAAATAAAAAAAAACAAACACAATTATATGCATAAGCACAAATATTAAATATTTCCAATTATCTATTAGAACTGCTAACATATTTTATAATATATAAAATAAATATATTTTACTAACCTTGCAAGTGATAGTGTACAAATAAACCTTTACCAAAGACCTTTACAAAAAATATTTTTAAAAAATAAAATAACATTATTATTTAATAATTTAATAATCAAAAGAAAAAAAATTGACAAGAGAGAGAAAGGAGTCGCCGGATAACTTGCGAAAGAGGAGGGGGGAGGCAGGCTGCTTGCATATACATACATATATATATATAGAAATATGAGACAAGTCACCTCAAACTCGCCTCATCAGCTAAAAAGTTGAGACTCACTGCTTACCAGGATAGAGAGGCAATGACGAGCTTGCCTCATTACTCAGTTATATTCCTTTAAAACTTCAATAATATTCTGATCATATTCCATCTCGCTAACCAAATATTTAAGTGTTTCTACATGGCGTAGTATGTTTTTTGATATATATATATATATATTTGTTAGATTTGTTTCCTTGAAAAATGTTTATGATTATAAAATATTATCGCAATAGACTAAAAATGTTACAAATACATTATAAGAAAACAGGCCTTTAGAAAAAAATCTACGACGAAAAATTAGAAAATATAGTTATAATTTGACAAATAAAATATGCGATGATAATTTTTGTGGCAAAAATTTACGTTTAGAGATAGAATTTTTGTCCTAAAGCCCAGTTTTCTTGTAGTGATGCTAGTGATTTGCAATAGTGAGTAAGGATGTTGTAAGACATTTCTAGTGGGATCATCTAGAAGCAGTAACTAGAAACAACAAAAAGTCCTAATAGGAAATAAGGAACTGCTATATTCAAAAGTGGAGACTATTTCCCATTCATCAATTGACTACTTTACGTTATTATCCACCACATCGCCATTCATCCAAAGGGAACTATTTTTCGGCGTTAATTGTCTTATAAAGTTACCTACAACCACAATATTTTAAGATTGACACAATAACATATAACAATACGAAATGTGAAATTTTTTTTTAAGAAACCTCGGAGCACATACGCCAGTTAAAGCAAGTTGCTGGTGTCCTAATGGAGCGGTATACTAAACGAAGTGCTTAATATATATGAAGGCATATAAAAGTTTAATATTTTATAAAATGTAGTAGGAAGTAGCTAGACTGCCTATAAAATTACACTTTGAAGGTTTAGGTGTGATTTTGGAAAAATTATCAAGATATTATGATAGCTTATATGGCATATACGTGATATTTATATTAAGATGAAATAGGTTTAATTTGATATTCTCCTTCTCTACATTCTTATAAGATTACAGTGGGTCAGGAGAATATCATTGAAAGGTGAAAAGATTGAGAATATGAGCAACGGTAGCAGACCAGATAAAATTCCTAAAAACATATAAAAGAATTGAAAGTGACATTTTGGCTCTACCTAGCCAAGAGATTGACACGAAAATACGATAGAAAGGACATAATTAAATGTTTACTACCCCAGATGATTCCAGCATTCTACGTCAACAGTCAACCATACATGATAGTCAACTTGGAGCAAACGAGGATTTTTGTATACGGTCAATTTCAGACGCGTAGAAAGAGAGACAATCGCAACAACGAACAACAAGTGGGAAACTAAACCGCTATTAGGACTAGATTTTTGGAGTTTTAGTTGACTGCAACAGAATAATAGTTCTTTGTTTTTATGATTAAGAATAATTTAAAAAATATATTTTCATCAGAAATAATTATTTTTTAGTAAAGAGATGAAACAAAGATTCCTTATCTATTTCAAATTATATAGATATTTTTTATAATAAATTTTTTAACAAATCAAATAAGAGATAAATATTTTGTAATAATAGAACTTGAATATCAATTTCATTCATATTAATCAAACACAACTTTGTATGGGTAATATGTTGGGTTGCAAACAGGTCAAGACAAATCGAGCAGAAATTTGAAGGCTTAGGCTCGATTCAATTAAAAAATTATCAAGTTAAGTTTAAATTGAACTTTTTATCGACTCTGGAAATCAAGGTTGACCTTAGCTTGTTTAACTAAACAAGCTTTATTTCAGGTTGGGCTTAGATCATTTATAAATCAAGCTTGAGTGAAGCCGAGCTTTTTATCGAGCCTAGTTAAGCTTTTATTAGGTATGTAATATAACTTAAACTCGACTAGTTTAGATAGCTCATTTTCTAATTTTTTAACCTTCAAAATATATATATAAGAACCACTAAATATATATACATATATATTAAAAAGAAATTTGTTTTTATTGCTTCAATTATAAATAATCGATATAATATTTCATAGATATAAATCTAACAAATCTACTACTGATTTTTTTTTATCAAGCTTGGCCAAACTTTTATTGAACTTGAAAATATACTTAAAACTTGACTTGTATAAATAGTTCATTTTCCATTTTTTTAACCTAAAAAATAATATATATAAGCCATTGAATATGTATATACGTAGTAAATAGAAATTAGTTTTGATCATTTTAATTATATATTTATATATAATATTTCATAAATATAAAACCCACAAGTCCGCCAACGATCTTATTCATAGGTATATTCACGAGTCTATTTAGGAGCTTGTTCACAAACCTAAACAAGTGTGTTTTGAGCTAGCTCACAAACTTAAGCCAAAGCTCTTAGACGTATAAGCTTTATTTGAAGCTCAAGCTTAGTTTGTTTTTTAATCGTGCTCAAATTGAGCTAAGTACAAGTAGCCTACAAGCAGCTCGGTTCATTTGGAGCCGTAATTTAATATACATGTTTTTCAAAATTTCAAGGCAAAACAGGCAGACTTTGGATTAAGGTTATACCAGCATTAGTCATATTATTATTAGTTAGTTAGTTTTATACGTACAATCATCTTAAAGATTATAAAGACCTCTATTGTAAGTCAGTTTCAAGCTAACAATCTGAATAACAATGAGTTGTTATCATTATATTGTTGTCGTCGTCCTCATCGTCATTGCAATGGAGAATAAGGATTTAATTAAATTTAATCCATTACATTTGAAACAACAATGTTGATATTGCTAGACTACAACACCATTGCCAATAACTATGGATTATTACTATTATGTTCAAGGAAATCATTGCATAGCCTAAAATTTTCGGCCACATAACATTAGCCTAAAATTTTCCAATCCACAATGAAGCTCGAAAATATCCACTGAGCGAAACTCAAAATGCATTAGTTAATGCTTTGTATTCTAGGTCAAGTTCAAGTTTAACACAAAATTTTAGGGTTAAATGCTAATAAATCATCTAAACTTTTAAAGATATAGATAAAATCCTGCATTATATGTAGAATTAAAAATACATAAATATATTGGAAAAATAGAAAAATTTAAAAGATTATCTTTATAAAAGATGTTAATAATATATATTTATATGGGGTAAATATAATGATTTAATTGGTATATAAGACATAATATATTAAAGATTTATTTAAATATTGGAATTCTTTTTCCATCAAGTGATGTGTTATTCAAACTAAGGTACAATTTTTCACAATTATCATGTTTTGAGGGCAAAAGGCATAATAACTTCATTACATACTGGGACGGAGGCACGGGTACTAAATACTTCAAACTTTCTAAAATTCCATGATTTCATAATATCTCCCAATATTGATAATGTAAAGACCTGATCCTCTAAATCCCGAGACTTAGAGTACCGAATCCCCAACCACATATAACGTTTTCACATTATATGTAAGGTTGTCCTAAAACTAACATTTATGAAAATTGTTTGATCAAAATCATTTTAACTTCATATCGAACTTTTTATACAAAAAGATTGCTAACAAAGCAATCTATCATACATATACATCATATAAACATTGTTTAGTGCCAATATGAACACTACAAAATTTACATATTTTCTTAAACAAAGAATCCTAAAGGATCTTAAGGTCATTACAAAAATTGGCTTAACTAACAAGCCTTCTATACATAATTTTTCCTTAGCAAAAAGTTCCTTCCAAAGGTCCAGGGTGATCGGATCCTATTCGTCCCACTCATCCAGAAATCTCTCGAAATCGGACCCATAGCCCAAGTCATCATAAAACTCGTCTCCAATACCTGCAAAACAGAAAAAGTGAGCCAGAAGCCCAGTAAACAATAACCAATGCAAAAACAAGTCATCAAATTGATGTAAGGCATCATAGAACAAGTGGTTATCTTTATTACATTTTCATTCACAAATCAACAAGAGGATATTCAAACCCCGGTCACGCTTCGGGAATTCAGAGATCCTGAGTAACAGCAGCTGCTCAGGGGGTTGATATAAGCAGTCCGAATACTATATCTCCTATATCTATTTCATGAAGATAATAGCTTCATTTAGGGTTTAAAAGCCGTTGCCCGACTCTACTTAAACTCAGTCCATAACATGAGCCTAGTTCACAAGTTCCCATAAACTTTGAACTAAATCATAGTATTTCTCCCTAAGTTTAAGCAAACGTTACTCAGATACTATTCCCCCCTATCGGCTACCCACTTAACCAAAAAGAATCGCTATTGCATCATAGCGTACCATTGCATCATGGTAAAGTCATTGCATCATGACTTGATTAAGCGCCTAACTAACATGTCATTGCATCATGATAGGTTTGCTGCTCCTCGGACCAGATTAAACAACGTAATAGACATCCAATTCATTCAAATGTTAAGTCAATAGGAATGCCTATTCCTAGCAACCATCAAATAAGTTATTGCGTACCTGAACCCATTAGTATATAACTAGGATCTCTCGGTGATGAATTAACCGAAGAATCCTTAACTGAAATAGAAATATCACAATAATCAATAAATCAACAAATTTAGATTTCATTCTCATAATTATATCCATATTATCTCTATAAATCACAAATAAATCAAAGAAATTCAAATAATTGAATACAAAGTCACAAATAAGCATTTAAAGGTCCTATTATATCGCAAATCGCTTAATAAATACTTAATTGCCAAATAACAAACTTCGGAAAATTTTAGAAAAAGTTTTTAAATTTCAAAAGCACAGGGATAGGCCGGCAGCCAAAGCCGGCGGCTTTGGGTCGGTGCTCAATACTCTGAAAATCAACACTGCCAGCGCTGGCAGTGTTCAAGGGTACGCCGTCAGCCTTTGCATCCTACGCCGGCGGCCTTGAGCTGGCGTAGAATCCAAAACCAAAATTTTCAAAAATGTCCAGAGAGGTCTAAGACGTCCGCTTACCCAGATACGCGGGCGGCTTTGACACATACGTCGGCGGCCTTGATTCCCACTGCCAGCATACAATATGAAGGAAAGAACGCCAGCTGACTTTTCCAGCGAAAGCTGGCGGCTTTTAGCCAGCCTTAAGAAATATGAATCCAACGCTGCCTCTAAACCGGCGGCGTTGAATTCCCAGGTGCCGGCGTACGTTTTAAAAACAGACTTAAACGACAGAATTCAAATCCTCTGTTTTTCACTTTGAAAAATTCATCTCAAAACACTTCAAAACCTTCCTCAACTACACTTCCAACTTCATATACTCACTCCTATCTATACTACTCAATCCTAGCCACTCAAATCATGAAATCAACACAATTAAACACTTCAAATCCACTTCAATCCATTCTAAATTTCCTACACAAATCCTCTTCACATCCTCCCAACTTCATATCTCTTCAACCATACATGCACAAACTCACACACTCATACAACACACTCATAACTCATCCCAAACATGAACAAACATTTAGATAACATTAAACTCATTTCATCCAAGAATCCATACAACTACTTCAAGAAAGAAAACAAAACAACAATCGCAATTAAATCCACTCACATGTAAATGCTTTGCCTTGAGAGAACTTGATTTCCAAAGCTTGCTATTGCTCTTAGTTTAGACTTGGAATTGGAAATGGAGATGGAAATGGAAGAAGAAAAAAAGAAAGAAAAAAAGGAAATTCGGATAAAAATGAGCTGCCCCAAAAAGTAGTTCAAATTAGCTTAATTTGACTTTAACACATTCCAAATTTACCCCTTAATGCATACATAAACTTAGGATGCATTTGGCAATTTAGGTCTCATTTGGGCTTATATGCATAAATGCTACTTAATTAAAGAAACAAAATTCCATCACTAATCTTGTAAAACCAAAGTTGATTTTATAAATCTAACTTAACTAACACCTTAATGTACAAAAGGCACAATTAATAATTTTACTACACACACATTAATACATATAAAACAAAGATATTAATTTCAATATACACATGCAAAATAATATATTAGACTACTAGCAACACAACCATGCTCATTCAATTCAACAATTTAAAATAATTAAATAAACACATGAAATTTAAATAGAATTGAAATCTAGGTCATTTCATTCTTCCCTTCTTCAAGAAGTTTCGTCCCCGAAACTTAACTCACCTTCTTACTCAAAAAGTTCCGGATATTTCTGTCTCATTACTCTCTACTTCCCAAACCGCTTCTCTTTCAGATTGGTTACTCCATTGGACCTTTACCATCGGTATGACTTTATTCCTCAATTCTTTGTCCATTTTTCCCAAAATTCTAATTGGCTTTTCCTCAGTAGTCAAATCTGGTAGTATCTCTGGTTGATTTGTATCCAATATTGCATCGGAATCGGATATGCACTTTCTAAGCTGAGACACATGAAAAACATTATGAACACCTGACAAACTTGGTGGTAGCGCCAATCTATAAGCTAATGGCCCGATCCGTTCCAATATTTCATATGGCCCAATGTATCTTGGATTCAATTTGCTCCTCACACCAAATCTGAAAACTCCTTTAGTCGGGGATATCTTGAGAAACACATGATCTCCAAGTTCAAACTCCAAAGGTCTTCTTCTCAAATCGGCATAACTTTTATATCGGTCTTGAGCAGCTTTCAATCTCTGTTTGATCATTTGAATCTTATCAACAGCTTGTTGTACCAAATCAGGTCCAATCAACACTCTCTCGCCCACTTCATCCCAATGCAAAGGAGATCTACATTTTCTTCCATATAACGCTTCATACGGAGCCATCTGAATCGATGCTGATAACTATTATTGTAAGCAAATTCAACCAAAGGTAAGTGTTCATCCCAATTCCTTCCAAAATCCAATGCACAAGCTCTAAGCATATCTTCAAGAATTTGAATTGTCCTTTCTGATTGCCCGTCAGTTTGTGGATGAAAAGCTGTACTAAATTGTAACTTTGTTCCAAGAGCTTCATGAAGACTTTTCCAGAATCGACTGACAAATCTCGTATCTCTATCTGAAGTAATGGTCATTGGTATACCATGTAATCTCACTATCTCTCGAATGTAAATCTGAGCCAATCTTTCAAGTGAATACCCGACTCTCAGTGGAATGAAATGTGATGATTTCGTGAGTCGATCCACGATGATCCAAATCATTTCATTCTTGGCTACTGTCTTTGGTAAAGCCGTCACAAAATCCATAGTTATCTCATCCCATTTCCATTCCGGAATCTTCAATGGTTGCAATTCTCCTCCAGGCCGTTGATGCTCGATCTTCACTTGTTGACATACCAAACACTTAGAGACAAATCTTGCAATGTCCTTCTTCATTCCTTCCCACCAAAAATGTCGCTTCAAGTCTCGATACATCTTCGTGTTTCCCGGATGAATTGAATATGAGGAGGAATGTGCTTCCTTCATAATTTGGTGTCTCAAATCATAGATCTCGGGTACATAAATTCTATCCTTAAACCTGATAATACCCTTATCATCAATCCTCATCTCTTTTCTCCTCTTTTTACCTATCATACTTTTCAACTTCTGGCTTCCAGGTTCTTCAAGTTGTCCTTGCTTGATTTGATCCAGAATCGTCGGTTGCAATGATAAACTCGCTAGCATAATGTCAACATTTTCCATAGCTATCTCAATATTCATCCTTTGAAGATCTTCTTGTAATTCCCGTTGAGTAGTAACCAAAGATTCCACATTCATCGATTTCTTTCTACTGAGCGCATCGGCTACCACATTAGCTTTTCCCGGGTGATACAAAATTTCAACATTGTAATCTTTGATTAACTCCAACCACCTTCGTTGTCGCATGTTCAATTCCTTTTGAGTGAAAATGTATTTCAAACTCTTGTGATCCGTGAATATCTTACACTTTTCACCAAACAAATAATGTCTCCAAAGCTTCAATGCTAATACCACCGCGGCTAACTCGAGATCATGAATTGGGTAATTCCTCTCATGGGGCTTCAATTGTCTTGAGGCATAAGCTATGACTCGATTATCTTGCATCAAAACACATCCGAGTCCTTGAAGTGAAGCATCACTATAAATCACGAACTCTTCTCCACTAACTGGTAATGCCAAAATCGGTGCAGAAACCAATCGTTCCTTCAGCTCAAGAAAACTCCGATTACAATCTTCATCCCAATCAAACTTCACATATTTTCTCGTCAACTTTGTTAATGGTGAAGCGATTTTGGAAAAACCTTGTACAAATCTTCTATAATAGCTTGCTAACCCCAGAAAACTTCGTACTTCCGTGACACTCGTCGGTGGTGGCCAGTCCAATACCGCTCTAATCTTCTCTGGATCAACCGATATCCCTTCCTTTGTAATGATATGTCCCAAGAATGCAACTTCTCTTAACCAAAACTTGCACTTCCGCTTTACTACAATCTATTGTAGCTTTGTAAAGATTCAACCAATTCATTCCAAGAATAACATCAAAATCAATTAAAGGCAGAACTAACATATCTATTGGCATGCTTTCATCAGAAATCACAACATCAACATTCCTACATACACATGGCTCTTTGGATTGCACACCAAAAGGATTATTTACACTCATCACTCTATCATGCAACACTTCAGAGGACAAACCACACTCATTCACAAAGCTTTCAGCAATACATGCATGAGTAGCACCAGTATCAATTAAAGTATATGCAGGATGATTTGCAATCTGTATTATACCTGCCAGTGTATCAACCGAAGGAGCTTTCTCACATTGTTGTAAAGCAAACACTCTAGCAGCTGTCATTCCCTTTCCAAAGTTCGGTCCTTCATTCCTCGGCTTTTTTTAATTTGCCACATGATGACCTCTTTGTTGACAATAGCACAAAAGATGGGCTTCAATTTAGGTTCAGGACAGTCAAAGCTTATGACCACTTTCCCACATGCAAAGCAAGCTCCAGGAGTCCATTTACATTGAAACGATTCATGAGGCCAAAACATATAGGGCATCGCCTATCAAATGGAATGGATGGCATAGAAGTCTTCACCACTTGTCCCGAGCTTGGTTTCTTACCCAAATATGGTCGCTTGCCTTTGTTAACATTACCAAACCTTGAATAAGGAGTGTAGGATGTCACCGATCTCTTGCCCATAAATGTAGCACGTCTATCCCTCTGAGCTTTATTTTCATTATTAATTTGTTCCACTAACTTTGCCTTGATTACTGTTTCAGACAATGTTGACAATTGAAACTTCTTGACCTCACTCTTAATCTCCATGTTCAAGCCATCTTGAACTTTTGAACTTCATGCTCTCATCATTGTAACTTGTACCCGCAAATCTAAGCAATCTGCAATATTCTGCATGATATTCTTCAACAGTTTTATTTCCTTGCCTTAGACTCAACCAACTCGATATCATTTGTTCCCGCACTGTGGATGGAATGTATTGCAAGAAAAAGGCTTCCTTAAATCTGTTCCATGGTATCGGTCTTACATATCCTCACTATCAATCTCCACCAATTATATGCATCTCCCTTCAACATATATATAGCCAAATCAACTTTTCTTTCCTATGCTCAGGCACTTCACAAGCTGCAAACGCTTTCTCGAGCTCCACTATCCAACCTTTCCGTTCGAGTCGGATCCAAAACAGTTCCATCAAAATCAGGTACCAGTCTGACAAAATCATGCAACTTGACTTGTTCATTCCGGTCTCCCATTGGTGCTTGTGGTTCTTCTCTCCAGTTGATGGATGATATTGCTGCATAAACTGTTATTGTTGTTGATACATCATTTGTTGGTATTGCTGAACTATTGCAAACATATCTCGAAACATAGTGAACACATTATTCGGATTTCCAGCAGGCATCTGAGGCATAGCTGGATATGCTGGCATTTGAGGAGGCTATGGATTTGGTGCAGTAGAAGCCGAAGCCGGTGATGGAGTCGAAGTAGAAGTGGGAATACTAGCTGATTCCGAAGTTGAGATAATAGATTGAGAAGGAGGTGGCATACTTTCTCTTTCCGAAGATTGTCGGGTTGCTATTTGTGACCTATCCATCTTTTAAACAAACATGCAACATATGTATGACATATAATAATTTTACAAAGTCAAATCAATATCAAAACAAGTAATAAACCAATTAGATATTCAGACATAAAACTTAATATAAACAAGTCCTATATATGTCTAACTAAACTCACCGCATCTATGGTCAAGTCACCACTATTTAATCAAACCATTTCATAAACATAGCTCTGATACCATTTGTAAAGACCCGATCCTCTAAATCCCGAGACTTAGAGTACCGAATCCCCAACCACATATAACGTTTTCACATTATATGTAAGGTTGTCCTAAAACTAACAGTTTATGAAAATTGTTTGATCAAAATTATTTTAACTTCATATCGAACTTTTTATACAAACAAGATTGCTAACAAAAGCAATCTATACATACATATACATCATATAAACATTGTTTAGTGCCAATATGAGACACTACAAAATTTACATGTTTTCTTAAAACAAAGAATCCTAAAGAATCTTAAGGTCATTACAAAAATTGGCTTAACTAACAAGCCTTCTATACATAATTTTTCCTTAGCAAAAAGTTCCTTCCAAAGGTCCAAGGTGATCGGATCCTATTCGTCCCACTCATCCAGAAATATCTCGAAATCGGACCCATAGCCCGGGTCATCATAAAACTTGTCTCCAATACCTACAAAACAGAAAAAGTGAGCCAGAAGCCCAGTACACAATAACCAATGCAAAAACAAGTCATCAAATTGATGTAATGCATCATAGAACAAGTGGTTATCTTTATTACATTTTCATTCACAAATCAACAAGAGGGTATTCAAATCCCGGTCACGCTTCGGGAATTCAGGGATCCTGAGTAACAGCAGCTGCTCAGGGGTTGATATAAGCAGTCCGAATACTTATATCTCCTATATCTATTTCATAAAGATAATAGCTTCATTTAGGGTTTAAAAGCCGTTGCCCGACTCTACTTAAACTCAGCCCATAACATGAGCCTAGTTCACAAGTTCCCATAAACTTTGAACTAAATCATGGTATTTCCCCCTAAGTTTAAGCAAACGTCACTCAAATACTATTCCCCCCCTATCGGCTACCCACTTAACAAAAAAGAATTGCTATTGCATCATAGCGTACCATTGCATCATGGTAAAGTCATTGCATCATGACTTGGTTAAGCACCTAACTAACATGTCATTGCATCATGACAGGTTTGCTGCTCCTCGGACCAGATTAAACAGCGTAATAGACATCCAATTCATTCAAATGTTAAGTCAAATCGATTTAAATCAATTAGGAATGCCTATTCCTAACAACCATCAAACAAGTTATTGCATACCTGAACCCGTTAGTATATAACTAGGATCTCTCAGTGATGAACTAACCGAAGAATCCTTAACTGAAATAGAAATATCACAATAATAATAAATCAACAAATTTAGATTTCATTCTCACAATTATATCCATATATCTCTTAAATCACAAAAAAATTCAAAGAAATTCATATAATTGAATACAAAGTCACAAATAAGCATTTAAAGGTTCTATTATATCGCAAATCGCTTAATAAATACTCAATTGCCCAAATAACAAACTTCGAAAATCAACACTGCCAGCGCTGGCAGTGTTCAAGGGTATGCCGTCAGCCTTTGCATCCTACGCCTGCGGCCTTGAGCCGGCGTAGAATCCAAAACCAAAATGTTCAAAAACGTCCAGAGAGGTCTAAGCCGTCCGCTTACCCAGATACGCGGGCGGCTTTGACACATACGCCGGCGGCCTTGATTCCCGCTGCCAGCGTATAATATGAAGGAAAGAACACCGACTGACTTTTCCAGCGAAAGCCGGTGGCTTTCAGCCAGCCTTAAGAAATCTGAATCTAATGCTGCCTCTAAGCCGGCGGCGTTGAATTCCCTGGTGCCGGCGTACATTTTAAAAACAGACTTAAACGACAGAATTCAAATCCTCTGTTTTCACTTTGAAAATTCATCTCAAAACACTTCAAACCTTCCTCAACTACACTTCCAACTTCATATACTCACTCCTATCTATACTACTCAATCCTAGCCACCAAATCATGAAATCAACACAATTTAAACACTTCAAATTCCACTTCAATCCATTCTAAATTTCCTACACAAATCCTCTTCACATCCTCCCAACACTTCATATCTCTTCAACCACACATGCACAAACTCACACACTCGTACAACACACTCCTAGCTCATCCCAAACATGAACAAACCATTTAGATAACATTAACTCATTTCATCCAAGAATCCATACAACTACTTCAAGAAAGAAAAACAAAACAACAATCACAATTAAATCTACTCACATGTAAATGCTTTGCCTTGGAGAGAACTTGATTTCCAAAGCTTGCTATTGCTCTTAGTTTAGACTTGGAATTGGAAATGGAGATGGAAATGGAAGAAGAAAAGAAAAAGAAAAGAAAGAAAGAAAAGGAAAATTCGGATAAAAATGAGCTGCCCCCAAAAAGTTGTTCAAATTAGCTTAATTTGACTTTAACACATTCCAAATTTATCCCTTAATGCATACATGAACTTAGGGTGCATTTGGCTTTAATTTGGGTCTCATTTGAGGCTTATATGAGCATAAATACTACTTAATTAAAGAAACAAAATTCCATCACTAATCTTGTTAAACCAAAGTTGATTTTATAAATCTAACTTAACTAACACCTTAATGTACAAAAGGCACAATTAATAATTTTACTACACACACATTAATACATATAAAACAAAGATATTAATTTCAATATACACATGCAAAATAATATATATTAGAGTACTAGCAACACGACCATGCTCATTTAATTCAACCATTTAAAATAATTAAATAAACACATGAAATTTAAATAGAATTGAAATCTAGGTCATTTCAGATAATGGAAGGAAATCATAGTATCTCAACTCTCAAGCATAAAGAAAGTATCATGAAGGGGGTTAAAAAATGCTACGTAAATTGAATCTTGAACAATGTTAGCGAGTTTTTCTCCACAAAAAACTCTATTCTTTATAATCTATATGATCATCTCCATTGAAACTAGTCGAATCCTTCACCATCGTACAAGTCATAACCCAAGTAGCTATTTCTATTGCAGTTATCATCGTCATTTGAAATAAAAGTCCTGGAAAGGCATGAGTGCAAAAGCCCAATATAGTAATGACTGCATCCAAACATAATCAAATTCGAGCTACATGCGAACTTTTAGTTTATTTGCAACAAAAAAACATACAATCAATCATAATTTCAGTTAATGTAATTTTAGGAAAAACAAGAAAAACACGCTATTTGGAAAGATACCTATGGAGTCAATTTCAATAGTATGAACGCTTGTATGCCATTCAAAGAATGTTCCCTAGGAATTGACTTTTGAAAGTGTCCAACCATTTTCCCTCCTATAGTCTAGTTTTTGGTAGTGTGAATATATTGTGCTATTGGCACCATTTATAAGTGTGTGAATAACAAGGACAAATTCTTGAAGACCAAGTTTTCAAACTATGGAGCAAAATCCTAGAGTCTAATTTTTGAAAGTGTAAGTTTATATGATCTTGAAAAATATGTTTTTTTTTTATAGTACAATTTATCGTACCATTATTACTGTAATTAAACTCTGGTAGCGGCATTATCATTGGAATCCCAATTAAAGTTCAAATTCTCCTAATGGAAAAAAAAAAAAAAAAAACTCTCATATGATAAAAGAAAATATACACCTACAAGAAGATAACCACAAAACAAATTAAAGAATATTATCAAGAAAGAATCCATTAATAATCAATAATGTTTGGACATATGCCCAAGTTTAAACTAAATGAACTTTCACTGATGCCTACTACAAGTTCAATTTTGACATCTTTTCTAAGTTTAATTTGTAGAAGATCAATAAGTTGTATATTTTATGTCATATGATTCCTATATTCTACTTTGCTTATTATTTAGCTATTTCAAAACAAATTATTATATAAATATCTCATATTAGGGATTGTCATGTCATAAGACCAAGAGTATGACCACTCCATTGCATACTCTTACTCTTACTACAATAAGAAGAACTATGGTTCAGACGTAGCATTAACTATGTAAATATATGTTTTTAAGAGCTTCTTCCAAATCCTCTTATTATTAAATTCTCCTTATTCACATGATTTAAAAAAATTTATAAACTCAAAATCGTTATTAAGCTAAGTCCAAATAAAAACTTTATATTATTTCGTAGTTGCAGTTGTGTTATTGTTGCTCCCAATCCCAGGTTCTATGGAAGTGACCATCGTTAAAAGAAAATAGTCCTTTTCTTATTAAATAAATTGATAAGTTTTAATTAATTTTATTTTGTAGCACCCTGTCATGGTTATGAACTTTTAATTGTTTACATTTCTACTTAATGATTCAAAGGGCGTACTTTTCTCATTACTGTAACAATGCATCCAGTTTGACTCATCATCACCATCTAGGTAGAGTCTAAATTTCATTCATATTTAATTATCATATTTCTCGCTATTTATGGTTAAAACTATATATATATATATCAATGATATGATGCTACATAGATAGGATACCTAATGCTCTTTGGTGAAAACACGTATGTACTCAACCAAAGAAAATGAACCAAAATACCTTTATAATTGAGAAAAAATTCAATGGGTACTACACATCATGTGTATATATATATGGTAGGTAACTATTAATTATATTTTAACACATGGATAAGATGATGGTAATTTTTAAAGTAACTAACACTCATACAGTTACATGTTATAAAATTATTCTTAGTTACTCGCCCTATGTACATTATACATAGTGTGTAATACTCATAGAATCTTTCTAATGAATCAAGACCTCAATACTTACGCTTGAGCATCTACGAACTTGACTAACGACAAGTTAAGTTGATCCAATGTTTTAGAACTTTCTGGAATGATAATCTTATTACTTCATAACACATTCTAACAACCTACGAAACTGTTCTATATAAAATGTACATAGAAAAAAAAAAAAAGTACATGCAACACTTACTTATTCCATTGTTTTAAGTGAGTTTATCTATTGCAATGAAGAGCTCTAATTTGTTTCAAAATGTGGACAAAAAAATTTCACTAAATATCCCTCAGAATAGGAAATGCTGCCATAGCTTCATTGGGATGATTCCAAAGAACCTCTATGCCGTCTAAGTTGTATTCTTGTGCCTATATTCATTAGTGGCTTTCCCATAAATCAATGATGAAATAGTGATCCATAAGATCAGTGGTTCCATCAATGTCCTGAGAAGCTATATCTTCTAATTTCTCATGACAATAATCATTGAGTGCCATGTATGTTCTTTCTTCCTCTGGAAACATTGGTGTCAATAGGGTTTGAAGTTCATCATCTAAACCTAACAAGTTTGTGTTATTTGATGAACTACATAGTGAGCTTGATGAACATAAATCATTTGTAACCGCAGCTGGCGCTTTCCAGAATGTGGATTCATTCGTTTTTAATTTATTTTCTTGAGCACTTCCATCAGGAACTAGTGTCATGCTAATACCACTACTTTGTTGAATTAATTTTGTCCCACTATCACCTGTTATTGCTGGAAAAATTGGTGGATTTATAGTACTAGGATGTGTGCTGCTCCTACCATAGCGTTTCTTTAATCGGGTGTTCCAGTAATTTTTTATTTCATTATCTGTTCTTCCATGAAGTTTTGCTGCGATTGCTGACCATCTACGAAAAAACCAATGAAAAGAATCGATTTAGGAAAAAGAGTGAAACAAGAATTACGACAATTATAGGCATAATCAAACTATAGTAGATGTTGGTCATGTCTAATTTAACAAATCTTAAGCAATTAAGGTAGGAACTAAATTAATCAATAGTTGAGAAATTCATATATTATAGTGTATCCTTCTTACTAAACCATGTATCACCCTTTTTCCATGCATTAATAATTTGTTTAGTGTGTTTCATTCATCTAGAATAATATTATTTGGTTATTTGTTATAGGTAAGAGGTTTATAATTCTTAATTATTCTCAAAGTTTCAATTACTTGTCACTTTTTTATAATGATAAGGAAATGGTTCAATGGATAGTATCTCGAAAACTACCTGGGAAACGAAAGAAAAGCGAATTTACATTTTTAAAAAGGTGGAAATATAATCTGTTTCACATGTGTCCTACTATTATATATGTTTTGATAAAAACCACTAGTATTTCAATATCTTAATATAATTACATCAGTATTGAGCAATAGTAGAGATTTGATTAATTATAACTAATAACAAAAAAATATATGTCAAGCAATAGTAGAGATTTGATTAATTAGTTTCTCACCGATTTCCAAGCAGTTGATGCCACTTAACAATGATTTCTTCCTCTTCTTTTGTAATATTGCCATGTCTAATGTTGGGCCTCAGATAATTCATCCAACGAAGTCTACAGCTTTTTCCAGTTCTTGATAAACCTATTTGCATAAATAAGATCCCAATCACTAGATCATATCAAAAGTATTACATATATTTGATGGAGACAATATGTTTATTTGGATGGTCTATTTTTCATTAGTAGCATTATCATATCTATTTCATATTAGTATCTAGTCTGTTTGATTAATTTATAAATAAAAATATATATTTTTTATTGTTATCTATTTTTGACAAGCTATATTCAAAAATGATAAAAAGATTAAGTCAAAATGATAGAAATATGATGAAACAACCAGACCCTAAATATACACATGTAGTGACTATGACAAATAAAAGTTTAATTGAGTATAACATTTAACAAGTTCAAAATTCATATATATATAATAAGCAAACATCAATTCAGTAGGATATCGAGAAATTTCAAATATTAAAAGTGAAAATAAAAGATGAAAATTTCAAAGTTCAGGTAATGATTTTAAAGTATGGGAACTCAATTACTTTATCAGTAATTACCAGCTGGTTTAACCATCTGATTCCAATTCCAGATGCCATACCTCCGGATATACGCAACGAGCTTCACATCTTCTTCTGTACTCCATGGACCCTTCTTCACCCCGTTTTCATCATTTCCATGTCTTTTGGGAACCCTTCCCATACTAACGTCCTCTTCACTTTCTACAGATATGTCTTTCCTAGTATTCGATGGGTAATTAATATAGTATTAGTTGGGCAAGTGGATGTTTGAATATTGTTTAATTGCTTCACATAAGATTCCTGTGGCTTATTTATAGGACCCATTAAATTCTTGCACGTGTTTTATTTCAATTCAACTTAAATTTTATAGTATGAATATTATAATGATTGTTTACCTTCTCCATGAAACTGGAAAAGGGTATTTCTAGATGTTCTTGTAACATTAAAGTAAGATAAACATTTTTAAATGGAAATAGAAATGGACATGTTATGCATTATTATTAAAGTAGGTGTTCCCTCTAATTAATTCAATGGACTCGGCCAAAAAAAAAATAATAATAATTCTATGGACCAAGGGGCAAAAAACAAAGGTTTCTTATATCTTATTGTTTTAAATTTCATATAATTCTAAGAGCTATATTTAAATGTGGTGTTATCTTTTGTATCTTGTGTTGGCTAGTTAAGTAAGGATAAAAAAAAAAGGTTTTGAGGAAATATTCTAAAAGGTGCAAATAATTATATCATGATAAAAAGAATGATTAATAGAAAATGAGAAGATCGCAAACCAATCATTCGTAGGGTCTATTTGGATTGTCTAATTTTTATTTGTATATTAATTATATCTAATATATTTTTTTATCTTATTTATTTGATCTGTTTATGAGTAAAAAAATATATTTTTCATCTCTATCTTATCTGTATCTGATTTATAAGATCTGTTTATGAGTAAAAATATTTATTTTTCATATGTATTTTTTTTTATTTTGACAAATAGTCTAATTGGTATAGCCATAATATAGATGCCAAATTGATATTAAATCAATGAACCAAACGTGTCCTAAAATAAACAATCCTTCAAAAATTTTGTTATAGTATAACTTATGCAAATTTCGAACTCTTATTTTTATTCCCATGTGAAATTGGAAAATAATATGTCACGTTATGGACCAAATGTTAAAAGCATAGCAGTGATTTAGAATGACATGTAATTGATGACTATGTGAGAATGAATGACATGTAATTGATGATTATGTGAGAATGAAGTAGGGAGGAAAAGTAGGCATTTCCGCTCTCAAATATCAAACCATTATATATAATGGATAGAGGCGTTTATGCCAAATCCCCAACGATCCAAATGGAGAGTGATCAGTGTGTTTGTAGACTTTGGCCGTCAACAATGGAAGTTCATAATTCCGTCTTATAAATGGATCGAATGATGGACTCTCACTTCCTCATGGAGTTATGTAGTTTTTAATTTTTCTTCATTTTTTGTCTTTATTTTGATATAGTTTTAAAGGTTATTTTCCCTTTTAATTTTTTGAAATATTATTTTACTATATAGTATGTTGCGTTAATGTTGCTTGAAAAAGAAAAAAAGTAAAAAATTCATTATTTTGTAAAGCGTTTGTTTACATCAAGTAACTGAAAAAGAAAATATAAGATAATTAGTATATTCCTTAGAAATAAATACCAAGGGTATGGATACGGTCTTTAGAGGCGAATTTAATTGTCTTAGAAGATGGAAAATTCGTCAATTGTATCATTTTAATGATCTCGCTTGAAAACAGTCATCATATTTCAAAAATAAAGGTGAAAGTCACCTCATCTAATCGACTAGTGGTAATACATTTAATTGAGGCGAATGCCATCTCATATTACAAATTGGGTATCTCCTATCGACCTTGCCTAAATTGGGTATTTCCTATCGACCTTGCCTAAATTTCTAATTCTAAGAACTTAGTTCTCGATAGATTTTATGGTTACCAAGTTTTGACCTTAAAACGACCATATCTAAGTCATTTTAACTCCAATTTTCACATAGAAGTGGTTGATTTCTACCTACTTTGAATGCTATATCCATTTCTACGGTTATTTCAAACAGCTAAGGTCATATGGGTCTCATAATCCTAGGGGTTATATCATGCCAAAACTTGTTTTGACATTTTTTGCAAGTTTCATCTTATATGGATTATCTAAAACAAGTATGTATATTATTGACTCATGTCAGTAACACATATGGTACATCATAGAGTTAGTCCCTCCCGTGTGCAAGACCTTCTACTTCTTTTAGTTCCATGTGTTAAACTTGGATTAATGCTGCAAAAACAAAGAAATAATTAGATATTTTGTTAGATTGATTAGGAGTGGTAGCATGTAATCTATCATTTGAAAAGCATGCATACCCTGTAGCTTGGATCTCTCTCTTTGAAGCGAATGAAATCCATCCATTCAGCCATCCTGTGCTCATATCCCTTTAGAGGGTTACTTGTAGTTGCCTCTCCTCTACACTTTGTGATTATATATTGCTTAAGCAAATGTCGATTTTGACCGTTTGATTTGCTAGTAGAAATATTTAGGGCATTCTACCACTTCCCTATTTGCCTCCACTTAGTTGGTGTTGTGAACTTTTGCTGCACATTGACGAAAATAGATTGTGTTAGTAAATAGATGAAATAATACATAATTGATGCAAACATGTACTAGATAAAAAATGAGCTTACCATGACTCTTTAGATAATGTCATGTTAATATGCCTCTAGGAATGCTGACTATGCTTTACTACTGGTACCCCACAGAAATAATTTCTTCGAAGCCTTATGGTGGAGTGGTGGGTGTCGAATCCAACAAATAAAAATATTTATATTTAACCTACTCTAAAGATTTGTAAATAGGGTTGAGCAGGATCGTCTCCATAGGGAACTAGTAAAAATCTATTTCTATCAAGATTGAGAAAAGAGAAAAATTGGGGGGTTTTTGAAATCAAACAATTAAATAAATTCTATATCTAAATACGAAAATTCTATATTAGGAAAATATCCAACCAAAGTCTTACCACAATTCAATTCTTGGGATTGATCATTGACTCAAAGATTATTGTTCTTTTATTGAATAGATTGGTTATGACTTTTAACACTCTCTGAAAATCTATCTTTCCTTAATGATTCGATAATCAAGATAAGATCTTTGATTATTTCCCTAATTGATTAGACAACCCTAAATACGCTCTTAGAATTTAATCTATCAATTGCCTTATGAAATAGAAAGATTACCAATCCTAATCAATAATCCAAAAGCATGAATCATTTAAACTAGATTATATTTCATCACAACACAAAATCAATCATCTGGTTATAATTAATCGTGTTGTTTCATCACATATATTAAAAAGATCATACAATTACGGATATGATTTCCTAATTGATTGATTATTGTTTGTTAATCATACAACCGGATCCAAAGTTGCAATCAATAAACATACAATAATAACATATAAGGCAGATGAAATATGAATACTCAATTTAAGAACAATATAATAGAACCGTTTTGATCTCACAATCCATCTTGAATTGAATATGTAGCAATCCTTTGGCTAGATTTGGAGTTTAGCCACTCATGATCCAAGAAAAACAAAAGCTAGAGTTTCTTGAGAGTAAAAAGAACAAGAACAATCAATAATGAATAATGAATGAATCCTCTTTTCTCTCTCCTACTTCTTTATATATATGAGATAAACATCAGATATAAAGAGTGTTTTTTGCATAAAAGATGGCTGGAGACATGTCGCAACAAGGCTGGCAGCCATTAATCATGAAACAAGTGGTGCACGCGTGATGGCCGGCTCCATGGCCGGTGGCCATGACTCCTCTGATGTATATCTCACGGTGATGGCCGGCTCCATGGCCGGCGGCCATGATTCTCTGATGTATATCTCCCATACTTAGTTCCTCTAAATCTTTCCATTCACTTTAAAAACCTGAAATATAACATTAACTTAATTAAGTACCAATTCCTCATAATTTCTATAAAATTAATAACAAGTTGATCAAGGTTTATCCAATATAAAATGAGTAAAATATATCTCAACATGGAGTAAAAACTCCATCCTGAGCATCCTAGTAGGCTTACACATGCTGCCCTTGTACCTTTTTGTCATACTAAATACTGGCTTCTAGTCATACTTCTTGTAATACTCCTCTAGCCGCTTTCCCTTACACATGCCTCATTTTTTGCACGGTATCTTAAGATTAACCTCCTCGTGAGCAACATATTGAGCAGTCTCCTCCTGCTCAACTGCATTAGCATGTGGCTCCTTAGGGTTAACATGATCAAAGGTAAGAATCACGTCGAATTGGGCATCATTTATTATCGATGAATCATCCATACCCATGCCTGTATAGGCTGGCATGCTGGATCATTGAAGTCAAAATCGGTGTCATCCCCTCCCTGACCTGCACCTGTGAATAGCGTGATGAATAATCCACCAACATAAATAAGTATTTCTACTAATATGTCGATCATATAAGTGCATAATAAGGTAAATGGATAAGTGTAAACAACAACATTACCAGCATACTGCTCGAGTCGTGCATCTGTATCCTACATGATCACCCTGAGAAGGTTAGGATCATTCAGATTCATCCTATACAAACAAAATTTAAATGTTATAGATATAGTATATCTAGATTACTAAAAATACAAAAGTATACATAATAATAAAATTAACACTACGTTCTTATTTATTCATCATTATTATCAGGTGGGGGGCTATCGACTTCCTGGTTGTCGCCTACACTACTAGTGCTGTAGCCAAGGTCAGATAAATGTGTTAGGTTTCCCAAGTCAATGAAAATGCGATTGATAGGTATTGTCCAAGGCCTTGAAATTGTCTATTAGAGAGGCTCGTCGGAATCACCCTCATCAGTAGGTTTGCTCTGGAAAAGTCCCTAATTGAATATATGTTGGTGGTATACTTTTTAGACAACCTTTTAGCCCTAGTACATTTGCTTAGGTCTTTAATGTAAAATACTTATTGTGTATGGATCATTATTGTACCATGTCTGTCGCATATTGATTGAAATGAGGACTCCATCAATGCTTTCTAGTTTGTCCTAGTTAGTATCAAACCACTTGCACTTGAACAAGAACACATGCCTAGACAATTTAACTGAATAACTTCAGTGATAATGCCATAGAAAGTTATCCTAAGCCCGTTGTGTGCAAGAAGCATGCACACACTGCTGTTTTGTGATCTCAAGGATGTTTCTCTAGAATCAGTGTTATAGAAGACTCCATTGACAACACAAGTTTGAAAATTATTGCGGTGAACATCTAGACTCCAAGATAGTGCTTTCAGATCTTTCGACACTTATGTCACATGAGCAGTGCTGAGTTGCATAATCTACAAAAAGATTGGAAGGAGTGGTTAGTGAATTTCCCCCATGTGAGATTCTTTGGAGAATTAACCTTACTCCTAAATCACCCTGCAAAATGCTTACTCATGAGTGCTCCTACATTACGTGCTCCATGCGCATTCACTTCCCACTCAAACTCTTTGAACACAAATTGGTTAACAACAAATATAACAAGTAAACTGAGATGTAATAATACATCAACTGATGTAAGTGAGGCATCGTACCTAACATATGGTTAGACTTTCTCACAATTGTTCAGCACTATCCAATGCATCTTGTTAACTTCAATTTCTAACACCATAAGGGTTGATGCAACCAATGATCAAACGGGCTATGCAAATATATAAAACAATGAGACCAAACCTTCATCTAGCAGTTCATCCTACAACTAATTAGGTCGATTTAACCTTGATTCCATGTTCTCAAAGTATAGTGAACAAAATTAAATGCTCTCTCATACAACATATGATTTGGTGATAGAACCCTTCGATCTTGCCCTATTCTTGACATCTCCCTTAATTACTCTCAGTGGATCATGATGTCAAAGAATACATCCAATGATACTGAACCGATCCTCACCTTCATGCTTCGCTTAGCAAATGTATAGCCAAGTGGATCATGATGTCAAAGAATGCAAATGGGAATATCATCTCCAACTTGTATAGTATTAGAATTATTTTTCTATATAATAACTCCAACAAATTCACACAAAGTTCCTTAGCGGTCTATCTTCTGAAAAATCACAACAAATCACAAACCACATTAGAAATTCAGTTAACAAGGCCATGAATGACTACAGGAAAAATCCATTGAAGTAAGACATGACTGTCGTGGTTGTACCTAAATAGGATGATATATTTAAAGCATATCCATTAGGTAGTTTCGCATCTTTGATCACATTACATACCTCCCTCATCTATCGAGGCGGCAATGTATATGCAAGTGGTGGCTTGAAAGTTCGGCCATCTTAGTGTTGTCCTTCAAACCATTTGCAACTCTATGAGAACACCCATTGCTAGGAGGGTCAATCTCGCCTTTTCTGGGTCTTTTTCTTGTCCTTCAAACCAAAGATAGTTTTGACTATATTGCTGCATATGTTATTCTTGATGTGCATCACGTCGAGGTTGTGCTAGATATGAAGTTTCTGCTAATATGACAATCTAAAAGGCACACTTTTCTTACACTAGTTTGTACCATCTTCGTTTTGCTACCTACCAAGCCTCTCCTATACCTTCCAAAGCTAAACATGCTCATACTGACTCAATTATGACATAATGTTATTACTGGTGAAATCCCTTAGTAGAAGCCTCATCTCAACAGTACCATCAAAACTTCCATTGATGCGACGCCAACAGTGCCTCAATGATAAATACTGCCTATGGCCCATGTAATGGAACTTACTGTTTGCATATTCACATATGCAATCTACATTGCATATGGGGCATGCCTTGTACCTTTTGGTCATCCAAGCAGAAACAACACCATATGTTAGGAAATCATTTATTGTCTACAATAGTGCGACATACAATCGGAATGTTCAATTTTCCACCTTGTCTAACGTACTCACACTTTTTATCCACAGTTCTTCCAACTCATCCACAAGAGGTTGCAAGTACACATCAATATCTTTACTAGATGATATAGGTCCCGATATTAAAAGTGACATCATTAGATAAAAATAATTCTTATACCTCCTTAGTAGAACATTATATATAAATAGAAGAATTAACTATATGCTATATGTTGCTCAAGTAAGCATAACAATGAAACTAATAAGTGGCAAATCTCAATCTCACATTCTGAGGATCTACACTAAACTAACGATATTTGGCATCTAGTCCCTTCCACTAATTGGAGCCCACAGGGTGCTTTAGCATGCCTTCCATTGACATACTTTTCCTTGCACTATCTCATATCCAACACTGTCTACCTACACATGAATAGCCATTATTGCCTTGGCATTAGTGGGAAGTAATAGATAATCTTAACCGGTACAATCTCATTTTTCTTTGAACGAGGTTTCCATCTCCCTTCACCACAAACCGAGCAGCTGTCGAGGTTTTGAAACTCTTTTTAGAATAGCATGCAATCATTAATATAGGCATGAATGACGTTTGTATCCATACCTAATTACTTAAGCATTTTCCGCACTTTGTAGTATGATGACGGTAACATATTGTTGTCCAGTAACAAACTCTTTATAAAGGCAAGCCAATTATTAAAAGGTTTCAAGGATTGTTTGCCATCGACTTTCATATTTATCATCTAAAGCACTGTAAACAACACTGAAAACTTAGTAACACCCTGATAGATCGGCCTCTTTTCACTTTTAAGAATCCTCATCCATTGGTTACCATCATCTCCACTGCCTTCATCCCCACTATCTATGTCATTCCCCTCAGAATTACTCATATTAGTGGCGAATTCCTCTAAAGACCGATGATTAGCTTCATCTTCGAAGGGCTAATACTTACTCAGGATCCTTCCTTCACCATCCTTATTCTAATGGACTCCTTATCGTGATAAATCTACCTCGAATACGATCAAGTCATTCTTCTTGACATGATATAGTACTCAACAATATAAATAAAGTGCCACGATGCATTTAGACCATTCCTACACAAGCATCTTATTAGTTCATCTACTCTTCTGTGGATGATTGCTACTTGACAAAACTCATTAACCCCATTTCTATATTCCATTGTTCTTAGATTACACGTCATGTGCTAGGTTCATTTAGACATTTTATCCTTAAATTTAAGAAAAGACATCCTTATTTTATAAGATATTTTGAACTATTTCCTACTCATCTACATTTTTTAAGTTTTATGGCATTGCAAACATGTATTACAAATGACCATTTGGCACATTAAGTATATATACTAGTTTTGCATAATAGATTTAATTTTTTATTTTTTTACTCATGCAACTTTATAGGATATATTAACACATATACATATAAAAAATATCATATACAAGTTAGAAAAACTAACACAATCACAATGTATTTATTCATGCATACAACATATATAATTTATTAATACCTAAATAAATAATATATTAAACTATAAACTAATGCTATGATATAAATATGTCATTTTAACAAACATTTAAAATATATACTTCACAACGTATTTATTCATATATACAATGTAAATAATTTATTAATACCTAAATAAATAATTTATGAAACTATTAACTAACACAACAATATAAATATGTCATTTTAACAAACATTTTAAAAATATAGTTCACAATGTATTTATTCATATATACAACATATATAATTTATTAATACCTAAGTAAATAATTTATTAAACTATTAACTAACAGAATAATATAAATATATTATTTTAGCAAACATTTAAAATATATATTAATAATTTATAAAAACCTTTAGATAATAAGATAATTTTTAAAATATTAAAGATAAATTACTAACTTAAATAAAGACAATTTCACACTTCAAATGCCAACATTTATAAAATCCTAAAAAGTAAATAAAATAATAAAATATAAATAATTAGACATTTAAAAGAGAGGAGAGAGAGACAGAGACAAAGACAGAGAGAGAGAGAGAAACAAAGAAACAAAGGAGAGATCTAGATAGCGAGAGAGAGAGAGAGATCAGTTGAGAGTGCGGTGAGAGTGGGGAGAAGTAAAGATGGGTGAGGGTATATATAGGTGTTGGGGTAAGGTGAAATTCGCCTCAATAGGAACCGGCCAATAAGAGTAAGAGGCGCTACTAATATGGCATTTGAGGCCAATTTTTCCTCAATGATCATTAGTGAGGAGAAACTTGCCTTAATTAGATACATTTTAGGTGAGTTTCACCTTAGTTTTTGAAAAAGGCAGATCTTGTCCCTTTCTCTCATTTAATATATCAAAATTTCTACTAGTGTGCCATCTAAAGGAATCAAGTAATGTACACAAATTGTCTACTTCCTAAGGATAACAATGACATATTTAACTAGACAATCAGATAAGGACTACATCTCATCGGTTTAAGGTTTTTACATATTACACTTGGCTATAAACATTAAGATGTGTGTTTGCTTGGCTAAGTTGGTTATTTTTGTGCATCTTTTGGTTCTAGAGATTGGGATGATGGTTTACTTGATTGATTTGGTTAATGACTTTCTCTAGTATGTAGGTTCTTGTGATGACATGATGAGGTGATTTTGATTTCAGGTTTTGTTGTCTCGAATGTTTCTAATGCATGAAAGTAAGTTCTTTTGCTCACTGAAACACTTTTTTTGTTCCACTAACGCTTTTTGCATTAAAGCAACTCCTTTGTTGCATTAATTGCTAGAAAATATTTAACGAGATTAGTCCATTGCTTATTTAGAGATTTAGATTTATAGTTGACCATGATCTTACTATTAGAATGTTTAATATATTAATTACTATATTTATTTTACGATCAAATGATTGACTTACCAAGCCAAAGTTCTCTTTCAACTAAAGGTTAAACTCACATTTGTACTAAAAGGAGTAAGAGAACTTCTATGGACCTAGAAAAATACAATTCTACAAAATTCAATGTGTTAGTTTTAATGCTTATGAAAGGTTTATAATATTTCTTTGTGAAACATCATAATTTTTAGAATCTTGTGTAAATTAATTTACTACAACTATAAGAATTTTGGTATGATAGGTTGCCTATGTGTAATAATTTATTCATGTTCATTAAATGCCAGTTAAGACATAATACTAGTAATGTTTATAAAAGAATTTTATTAATATTAAACATCCATTTAATTTGCAGCTTTTTATTAATTTAGATGTTACTTATTTATAATTTAATAATCCACTTGTGCCTTAAAAAAATAAATAAAAATAATAGTATCTTACTATTGCACCATTTCAAACTTTCCTCACAAAAAAAAAAAGAAAAAAGAAAAAAGGAAAACACCCCGTACTACATGACTCTTCATCTCCTTCACCTGCACAGTGCTCACCTCTCCTCAGGGCCTTCAGTTCCAACAAACCAATGCCTCCAAATCTGCATAATGAACCGATTCTTCTCTGTCCAATCTATACATATGTTAAGTTAATGTAAATTTTTAATGTTTGATCAAATATCGCCAAAGCTTCTCATTGAATCGTGTTTTGTCATTTCTTTTTTTGTGGGTTGAACTAAGAAGGAAGACAAGCATAGGGACTTTTGAAAATTATGATTTTGATATATTTAGGGAAGCGAGCTCGCATTTCTAGTATCGAAAATCTATTTCATAAGATTTTTTATCTGCATTTTTTATTAGCAATGCAATACACCCTTGGTGATGATAAAATTTGAAAATATTTTTACATTTGAATGTTTGATTAAACCATTTGATGTTAGGAGCAAATGATTAAATTAAATTTGGAAGATAAAGCCCATAGTTATGCATTATGTAATTTTATAGTGTAAAGAAGAAGGATATACACATTTATAAAAAGAGACGATGGTTTCTTGAATATGGTTCTTTAAGGAATCTTCTAACACCAATTTTCAGTATGTCCTTTGAATTTGTGAATTTCTAATGGGATTAGTTGTGTGCTTATTCTATATCCCAAGAGGTAGACTCATCTCTCCTTCCAAATGCATGGTGTAAGTAAGAAAAAAGGTCAATATTTCATAGCATTTGTTTCAGCTTTCTCTGCTTTATTACTTGTATTCCTCATGGTCATGGATCATTCTCGTGATGATGGTGAAGATTGAGATGGGATTTACAAGTTAACAGTGATAAAGTTTTAATCAATGTCATGTTTCAAATATTTATGTTGCGATTTTTGTATGTGTTTATGCAATAAAATTAATAAATTATCGACAAAAAATAGTTCAAAATTATTATACATACAGGGGTTTTCCTGATTCTATTTATATGCACTATCACTCTAATTATTGAACATCAACTCCTTTCACTAGGAAATATGTAAATTGAAAAGTTTTCTGGCTTTATTTTTGAATATATCTATTATAAAATCAAAAACTTTAGAACTATTGAATATTTAGTGGGAATGTTAAGATATGTTGGCTTCCATAGTAGTAGTAGTAGGAATGGATAGTTCCATTCCTTTAGTATAATTTGACCGTTTCATATTAAGTTTCCCACAAACTCAAATCACATGCCATTCCCAACACCGCTAATTTTACATTCAAGAGGATGTTGCTCATTGGCACTACATAGAGCACAGGGGAGTCATTGAGTCTAGTCTATTGATAGGTTATTTGGTTGCAAGTGAATAATATTTACTTTATTTTTATTAGATAACAATTTAGTCGAGTTAAGTTTGGTATTAAAAATATTTTACTTGAATAGCTTAACGAGGCCAAACTCTAGGTTGAGAGAATCTTTAAAGAGATAAATGATAGCATACTAGGGAATTTGCTTGTTATGACCTTATCTCTCGAGAAGCTTCCTCTGGTGATGTCAAGGTTCATTGCTTTTATTGGTCTTTTGATATGATTTAGATTACAAATTTTAATTGAAGTTTCCTTAGGTGATTTTCTTGTCATCTTTCTTTGGTTATTGATATTTAAAGCTGTGCATTTCCTTGCATTTGTTACCAAATTAATTCTTACTAGTCTATTTTATGTTGCTGAAGTGTTTACAACATGAAGCATGATCATCAGGCTCTATTGGTAATCAATGTGTAAAAGACGATAAGTTTGATTAGTGTGACGTAATGCTTGCATATCTTATAATCAATCTAATGTTAGTGTAGTGGTTGCCCAAGTAATAAGATGCATAATAGGTAGAGAGATGGCTGATCAATTAGATCTACGGAAGAGAAGGTGGTCATATTATGTGATGTGCCAGAGAACTCTGCAGCAAGTCATACAACCATAGAACCAAAGCTAGATAACAATTTGAAATAGAAATCAAGGAACAATTTCTGATCATAAAAACATAAAGGCAGTTCTTTCGATTAAAATGTCGTGCGACTCGAAGGACATAGTACTTGTAGAATAACATATGAGCTATCAATGAGTACCATGTGAAGTTTAGGTTTATTGTATAACTATTAGCCTTGTAGATAATTATTTTTGTTTTAACGATCAACATGTATGATTTTGAATACCTAGGATCCTTCATGCTTCTTATATCAAAATATACTTCTCTATTCCAAAAAAAAAAAAAAAAAAAAGGTTTTTAAAATTATCTTTAAAAAATAATGATCTTCATATGTTGTCTTACAGGATTGCTATTACTCCTCATTTTGTTTTCTCTTAACAATTCTTGGAAAGAGTTTCCTATTTCTTTGGCAAGAGAAGCAAAAGGTGTTTTTAATGATAGGCATTCGACTGTCTAGTGTAGAAAACATGCACCTTTTTTTTTCTTGCTATTTTTATATAATGGGAAAAAGATTATATATATTCTAAGATTGCTCTTGACTATATAGATGATATCTTTTATTTTTACTGCCATATAAGGTTTGTCACCCTAGGTCTTTAGGATCTAGGTACTTATAATGATAATTTTCATGTTTCTATTGGGATGGATAGCTGTGTCCAATTAAATTGGACATGGACTTAAATATTTTTTTTTTTTTTTTTGTAATTTGAATTGAGTTTATACCTTTATAAACAGGTTTAATCAAGTTGATTTTTGGTTAAAAATATTAAAGTTTGGAATTTGGTGTGAATTTCACTCTTATAATGCTATATTAGATGTTGTCTATATACCTATATGAAAGCATTAATGATATAAGTCGAATTTCCGTCGCCCCAGATATAAGATATATATATATATATATATATTGTATATATATGAATATTTTCTTCTGATCGAAAGATTACTAAAGTAAGGATAGTGTATTAATTTTCTCACTAAATAAGTGCGAATGAATGGTCAAAAGGGTGGAATGCAATTAGTGACTTTGGTTGACAGTAATTTAGACGAACTTTGTATGGTTAGAAGACAAATCAGTGACTAAACAATGGAATAAGTCTTATTTGTCTGAGTCTCAATTAGCCTTGTGTAGAGGAAAATGTAGACTCACTCTTACACACACACACACACTATACAGGGGAAAATGTAGACTCACTCTTATACACATACGCTATATGCGATTTTTACGATGATGTATGTTACTTTATGTTTTAATTTGGGGGGTTATCAATCAACAAATAAAATAGACATTTTGATTTGGTTTGAAATTTTGGTTTCACTACACAATACATTTTGGATTGTCATTGTTAATTCTTTAATGGAATTAGGTACTGTGGGTAGGCGCAAGCTTCTAGTTTTTGCATGAGTCTTACAATGAACCTTATTCTCTCTTAACATATTCCAGCTGATGAATATGCTGTCAAATAACTAATTTCTATCTCTCTTTCCGTACCATCCTTAGGATAGATCATCTTTCTTGCATAGGCTATGTTCCTGCAGAGTTAACTCCTTGTAAAAAAAAAATAACCATTGGTGTTATTTCTTTTAGTATTATAAGTGGATAGTGCACTTAATATTTATTTCTTGGACAAATAAATAATTTTATAAATATTAAGAAGGATATACACCCATCAAAGACATATATGGTTTTCAAAATAGCTACTTTAGAAGTAAAATTGTATACAAAATCAGTGTGTGAAAGAAATAAAAACTCATCTAAAGCTCTCAATATGTGTCATAAAGGACAAAATTGGGATGCTAAATGGCACTTTAGGGTGATTTGGTAGGGTGTAAACCAATAAGCAACAACATTGAATTTTAAATTTGATAGTGACAATTATTAACCGAAATTAGCCAATTTAAGTCAGGAATCTTTATTCACTAGTTTAAACTCCAATTTTATTTGTTAGAGTTCTTTTTGATTGGTGAAGATGCTGCTAATATAGGTTATGAGATTGTGTGGCTCCATATGGGAATGAAAATAACATAGACATGCACCAATTTACCTAGAAATATAACAACTTTAAGCTACATGTGGCTGTAAAATCGAATTTTTTTTTTTCCACACATGTACGATTTCATCTAAAGAAAACTGTAAATGGTTGTTTCCTTATAAAATTGTGGATTATACTATATTTTATTCATTCTTTCGAATAGTTTTCTCATTCGTATAATTTTACTTTTCCTAAGACTTATCTTAGAACACAGGGATAAGAATTGATAAATTATGATATTGGAAGTGAAGAGTACCAACAAGGTATGGACTTTTTCATCTCATACCTGCAATTGAAGTATGGTGTAAACACGATGTTAAGTTGTCCATGTAGTAGATGCTTAAACGACAATTCCTACATTATAAATGTCATAAGGGCACACTTGCTTGTAGATGAGATAGACATAACTCACAAGTGTTAGATATACTATGGTGAGGAGCCAACTATTAAATTGCCTAGAAACATCAGCCCAGAAAGTCGTCATAGAGAAAGTGAAATTTGGTACAACAGTGCAAATGATGGTGACATTAATGGGCTCGATGAGTTGATTGAAGCTTTAGAAGCTTTTGTTGCCAATCAAGCGGAAGGTTCAAGCCATGAGGACAGCTTTGATATTCCACCTTTTCAGATGGCTTAAAGGTTGACTCATAATAAAAGCTTTATTTAGGGTGTAAGTTATCTAGATTCTCCTTTATACTGAAGCTCCTCCACTTGAAAGTATACAATAAGTGGACCAACAAGTCATTTGACATGCATCTACATCTTTTGCATGATGTGATACCTAATGGAGACTCTCCTCCTGAGTCCTAATATCATAACAACAAGTACTTGCGGGGGGTTAGGCATAGGTTATCAAAGTACCCATGCATGTAATTATGATTGTTGTTTATTTTGGGATAGTTACAAGCATCCTACAAATTGCCCCACTTATGGTACTTCTAGGTATAAGATCTCTATTGGGTCTAAAAAGCGTATTCCTCATAAGGTATTACAATACTTTCCCATAAAAACAAGGCTACGATGCCTCTTCATGAATGTAAAGATTTCTCAAAAAATGCATTGCTATAAAGATGAACGTAAAAGACAAGAAAACATTATAGGTTATCCAATAGATAGGAAATCTTGGATTAATTTTGACATTAAATTTTTTGAGTTCGCAAAGGATAGTCATAATGTGCTATTGGGGTTAGCTAGTGATAGCTTCAATCCTTTTGGTAACATGAGCTAGTCATAAAGTATGTGGCCTATGGTGCTTCTTACATATAACTTACCACCTTGGATGTGCATGAAGAAAAAGTATTTCATGATGACATTGTTATTCCTAGAGCCTAAAGCACCAAGGAAGGAGATTGATGTCTACATGCAACCTTTAATTGATGAGTTAAGTGATCTATAGGTCAATGGGTTATGGACATATGATACGTATTCGAAGTCTTCTTTTAAAATGCATGCTACACTGATGTGGATCATCAGCAACTTTCCTGCTTCTAGAAATTTATCTGAATGGAGCACAAAAGGATGTAGTGCTTGTCCTGTATGTGAAGATCAAACAATATCAATAAGGCTAAATAGCAAGATTGGATATGTTAGTCATAGGACGTGGTTACCAATGAACCACAAGCAGAGACGCAACTTGAAACTTGATGGAACGTGTAATAATCGTGAAGCTCCTGAACCATATTTTAATGAAGACATTCTTCATCAATTACCTGTAGTGATGGATGTAGGTATGGGAAAGCATCTAGAAAAAGCTAAAAGAGTCCATCGTGTTGGTGGGTTCAATTAGATAAAAAAGTCTATATTCTTCCAATTGTCATGCTAGTCAAAGTTGAATCTTAGACATAACCTGATGTCATGCACATTAAGAAGAATAATTGTGAGAATATTGTTCACATAATGCTAGGATTGAGGAAAAAAACAAAAGACACTTATAAAGCTAGCTTGATGTAGAGGAACTTGGTATTTGAAAGGAACCACATCTACTAAAGCGAGTTGATGGGTAGTATTCAATGCCATGTGCTAATTATGCATTAAGCAATTCTGAAAGGAAATTATTTTATCAATTTCTAAGAAATGTTAGATTACCTGATGGTTATACATCACATATAGGTAGGTGCGTCGATAACTCAAACTTAAAGCTTTTGGGTATGAAAAGTCATGATTGTCATGTGTTTATTTAAAGGCTATTACTTGTGGGCATTCATGGCTTGTTGCCTAAAGAAGTCACCATGACCATATCGGATCTTGGGACCTTTCTTAAGAGGTTGTGTCAACGTATGTTGAATGCTGAAGAGTTACAAAAGATGCAAAGTGACATTGTCACTATATTGTGTAGGCTATAGTTGATCTTTCCTTTTGCCTTTTTTGATGTAATAGTGCTTCTAGCCATCCACTTACCTCAAAAGGCCTTAATGGCTAGACTTGTTGCTTATCGTTAGATGTATCCTATTGTTAGGCACAATGTATACACAATATGTACCATCTTTTGCTTATTATTTGATTTTTTACTCCTAATTCCATTTATCTTATGTAGATACATAGGCTCTTTAAAACAGTACATTTGAAATAGAGCTTACTTGGAAGGTTCCATTGGCGTAACTTATGTTGTTCATGAGTGCTTAAACTAGTGCTCACTACACTTAGAAAAGCATGGAGACAATATTTAACTGTTTATATAGGAATTTTAACTCTTTAGGAGATGGTAGCTTGGACATCTTCACTAATAGAGTTTGTTTTATATCTCACCTACATATGTAGTATTATCAGATGAGGAGGTTGAAATTGCCAAATGGTACATTATCAACAATTGCCAAGAGATGCAACCTTATTTAGTGTAACTGATAGTCACTACAATATTTCTATAATGTCAGTAAATTATTTAAATTTTTTTTATATGTCTAAGTTAAATTTGTACTATAATGAACATTCAGAATGTCTACACTCACATTATAGTGATGACATATGTAAACCACTAGATTTTTCCATAGTCTTATAAGTGAGTTTTAGAGCCAACTTAGAATTAGAACCATAAAAGTTAAACTAAGTCAACCATTAGATCATAGAAACCTTAGATTGGATCACATAGCCTTTAGAACCCTAAGATATGAAATAAAAACTAAAAATGAGATGAGCTCAAATTATGAATTGTAAAAATAGTATAAACCCTAAAAAGATTTGATTTTTCAAAAATTTAATTATTTTGGACCTTTTTGAGATTAGTTTATGCATCAAACCATGACACAGAAAACAATATAAAAGTTTCTAAGAATCATGCATAATAGAAAAATAATAAGATATCCATAAAATATCGAATAAAAATTTTCAGGCTATAAAAATTTCACATATAACTCATATACGCGTATTTTATCTCTATTAGTAAATTATCCATCATTTCACCATTACTATTTGCTACTTTTTCCAGTTATTCAATGCTACCATTTTGTCCCTATTTTTTCCTATGTTACATCTTACAAACAATATCATATTTTCTAAGTTTCTTTACAAAAATCAGCATACTACTTTTCTTTTACTAGCTCTCTCTCTCCCCTCCCTTCCCTCACAAGGAGATCACATCGACCCCTCCCTCATGCAGACTTCTCTTTTATTTTATTTTCTATTTATTTTATACACATTAATTTACACATTTCTCTCTATAAATACCTAGTACCATTCTTTCATTTAACACTTTACACAAACCAAAACCCCTCCCCACCCTCTCTTCCTTCTAACTACACTTCTCGGCTCTCTCTACACACAAATACACACACATTTCCTTGTATTTTATTTAGGTAAACATATATACTATGCCTCCTTAATTGATATCATGTGTTGTTTACCAAAGTTTCATGCATTATCCATGGAACAAATCTCCCCATGATGCATTAGAGCTAGGGATGATAATGTCAAAAATGAAACTCACATCTTATCTATGTTATGATCATGTTAACATTGTTCTCATGTTGGTATATTTTTTTCATCTAATCTAACTATCTATATGTATAAATGAAATAATGTACCTATTTTTAACCATATGGGTATACTGCTCACTAATATAACATTTATTTCTTGCAACTACCTTATTACATGCAATTTATTTATTTACTTGCTTTGTTGAGACTTGTCATTAATCTAAGTCTCAGACTTATCTTTATTCAAGTCAAAAATAAAAGGGGATTGTCCATAATCTAAGTCTCGAGAATGCCTTGTCCAAAATTTTAAGGCTTCTACTATATATTATTTGCTTTTATTTACATGGTAACTGGAATAATTCAAGTCCCAGGAAGTCTTGTCATAATTCTAAGACTTTCATTTTATTATGTTTTTCTCTTAATTATTTTTCTATTTAAGGGGACTTTCTATTTCTAAGTCCCGGGGAGCCTTGATCATAAGTTAAGGTTCCCATGCTTCAAATTTCTTATCTTTATATTCTTCATGGTTTTGTTCTTATCTCTATAAATTATGAGTCTAAGATATTCTTTTTATATTCATGTAAATGAATTTTCATAGTGATGTTGTTATGCAAAAATAAAGTTTTGAACCCTTTTTTGTTAATAATTTTTTATTATGCAAAATATTGATTTCAAACATATTTTCAAGACGTGAAGAAAATTTTAGGTCAAAGAGGAAAAATTAAAACAAGATTATCCTCTTAAATTTTCATAAATGATTAGTTATAAACATAAATTTGGAAGGTTCATAATTTAAAAATGATTTTTCAAAAAAAAAATCATAATTTTATAAGGGTTGTTTAATAACACTCAAAATCCAATTTTCCATAAACTTGGAATTCCTAGTTTTTTGGTAAGATAATTTTATCAACAATTTTACTTGAACAACATCACTAGGATCGTGCATGTATTTTGAACTACTAATATTATTTGGATTTTATCTTTTAAGTATAGGAATGATATATATTAATTTAGAAAGTTTATAAGATGTAAAATGTAACAAAACTCAAAACTGGAACAATCTAGAACCATTATGTACAGTGCCAATCCAGCACCCAATTGACCCAAAATAATAAAAATAACTTTAGAAATGAATAGATCATCCGAAGTAGGTAAAAATCAACTAATTATACGTGAAAATCAGAGTAAAAATGAGCAAGTTATAATCATTTTAAATTCAGGTTTTTGCAACTAGAAAAGCTATGCGAATTTAAATTGATAGAGTTAGAAATTTAAGTAGAAGCATCATGAAATACTCATTTCAAGTATTTCTTTTGATTAGGTAACGATGATTATGATGCTTCATTTCTTGAAGATTATTTTTCTTAAAAGATCACATAATAGACGAGTGAGCTTCCTTATGCTTTTCATATTCATGTATGTGTTTATAAATTAGTGCACTAGAATATAGGAAAAGATAAAAAAGAACTTGCATGTGGAAATTGTTATGGGAACATGTCGTGATTTTCATGGTTGATCATAAACCATAAGTATATCTGTCACGCCCCAAAGAGTACCCTAAATATAACAGTCTGCCACATGCTAAACGAGACTTAGGAATACTACCATAGTCATTTAAAAGTCTTGTGTTAGATGCAAGGCGTTCCCTTATAACAATAGAATACATATATAGTTGGAGATAGATAGTTTAAGTCGATAGAAGAAGCATAAAAAACATGAACCACTGATATCTCAGGATCATTTACAAAATACTTAGAGGCATTTCCCCCGCCAAACAAAAGTCTAGATATTAGTCTTTAATAACAATCCGAGCATTTAAAGCTTACTATGTAGGTCTATACAAAGCTAATTACACACTTCTAAGAGAAAACTCTTAACTTCTCATTACCTAATTTGGCCAAGTCCGGGACGCAACCATATCTATGGAAACTACATTAAAAAAAAGCTATGGGGTATAAGCTACGCTAGCTTAGTGAGTTCTACTTCCAAAATTAAATACTCCATCAAACAATAGGCATACAAGTTATATTAGACAATCATATGAAATGCACAAGCATGTGAGCATACAATACATAAGACTTTCCAGGAGTCCTATGTTGAATGGATTTACACCCATCATACGACGTTAGGTGTTTTAGGCTCATAGGACCATAGATTTCAATTTTTCTTTCAATCATTAAGTGGTTGAGTGCCCACCCACTCATTAATTTTGTAGTTGATGCAAGTGCCTACTCTACTTCCATTTTAATTCAAGTGACCCCGCACCAATAACTGAGTTTTCACAACCACCCGTTGCCTAGCTATTATGCCTTTTTCCCACAAATGTATAATAACAAATATAATGCGACTCAATATATGATATGCATGGGCAATTTAGTTATATAGTCATGGCATATCATTGATCATAGAGATTTCAGACACTTCAATTCTATGCTAATTCATATAATTATTTATAGCAATTCCCATTTCGCTATTCTTAACATCAACTCATCTAAATAGAATTCACATGCGCCTTCCGATTTTATCTTGTCCTATTTCTAATGCCACTATCATTACAAGCACAATCATAAGCATATAATTTAAAGAAAGTGAACTCACTCGGCCATAGACACCGGTCTCTAATAGTAGTACTTCGGAATCAACTTTTCCCCCGATCCAAAGCCACCTAAACGAAAGAAATATCTAAATGAGTATTTCAAACCATAATTAATTCCAACCTATCAAATAAAAACTCTTATGTTTGTAATTTTCATGGTAGTTGCAAAATTCTAACTTAAAATGATCATAACTTAGTCATTTTAACTCGAAATTTCGCCAATAAACAATCTATTTCTATCTACTTCGAAAGATCTATCTATCTATGATGTTGTTCTTAAGTTTTGAAAACTTTTAGGTCTTAGAAAGCTCGGATCAGATCTGATCAGTAGCTAAAAATTGCATTTCCGAAATTATTTTGTAAAATTTGCATTGTTCCTACTAAGTATATTATATGTGCATGCAATATCTACAGGTTATTATCATGAATGACATGATATAAATTATCTACATGTATTTCCTTAATGCTTTTTGTTTAAAAAGAATTTTTTTGGAAAACCTTTACGTTGTGAAAACTTCAAGAACACTTGGTTGAGGAAAAACTAGCTTTATTTCTTTGAAAATCATTTATATTTTTGCTAGAATAAAGCCTTGATGACCTATATACCTAATACCTTCATTATCTTAATAAAATTCTTCACTTAGGAGTTGGAAAATAGATGTTTAAATAGGGGTTTTGCTTAGTGACGAATTTTACACAATTTTTGTAAATGAAAATATTGTTTGATCTATGTTTGGAAATCTTTCCTTTGTTTTAGGTTTATACTTTGATAAAATCCATTTACTCTTATCAAAATTAAGTCCTTTTTATATCTATTTCCTAAGGCTTCTATTTTCTATTAAAATTATCTTTTTAGCAATCAGAAATAGGTATTTACATGAGGGTCATTTTTAGATCTGAATTTTGAAATTTGTGTTTGAGATTATTTCTTATGTAAAACTCATCTAATCTTTCTAAAATTAAGTCCCAACCAAATGTATTTAGGGGTGTGCAAAAAAACGAATGTTTAGGATAACCGAACCAAAACCGAGAAACCAATCCGAAAAAAGTGGTTAACCGATCCATCGGTTTCGGTTTAGGATTAGCATTTTTAATTTTTTCGGTTTTCGGTTTCGGTTTCGGTTTTTAGATTCTAGAAACCGATGGATTCGGTTAACCGATCCGTAATTATAAATATATATAATTTATAATATACCCATATAATTATTTTTTTTAGTATTATCAATATAAATTATGTTAAAGTGAATAATTCAATAAAAATAAACGAATGCATATATGTTTAAAAATTAGAATGGTGGTATTTGATTGAGATTTTGTATTGAGCTTAATTGATCGAAGTTGATAAGAACACATGAGTAAAAAGCTATTATGATTATTATCTTGATGACACCGATATATTAACAACTATTTTACATGTCTTACATTCTTAATTTATAGTTTTAATATAATATACAAAAAATATACTTAATTATTTTTACGGACATATTGAAAAGTATGGTTAATTGCAAAATATGCATAACCATTATGTCAAACGGTTAAAAACCGAAAACCGAAAAAATTAACCGAAAAAAAGGTTAACCGTTAAGGCGGTTAACCGTTCATAATGGATAGGTTTAGGATCAGGATATTGAAAATCCGATTATTACGGTTAGGATAAAAAAATAGGGCCACGGACCGGTTAACCGAACCGTGAACACCCCTAAATGTACTCCCTAAGACTTTCATTTCTTCAATAAAACTCTTGTTTTAGGGTTAGAAAATAAGTGTTTACTTGACATTTCACTCTAGTTACGAAAGTCTGTTGTTGGGGTTGAAACAAGTTCTAACCTATCTTTTATAACATTTTTCTTGTTTTGAAAATTTATCTTAGTAAAACTAAGCTCAACTTATAAAAATCATTCCTTTATGATACCTATCACCTAAGTCCTTCATTTTACATGCAAGATCTTCATTTTGGAGTTAGAAAATAGGTTTTTTAAATGGTTATTTCTCAAGATCCGAATTTCGATAATCATTTTTTTGATAGAAACAAAATAGATCTTGAGCTTTGGTAACACCTTCATTAAGACTATCATATTGCAAATCTTTTATGTACATGAGACAAATATCTATTACATATATGGACTCTAAACAAATAGATCTACTATGTTATTCATGTCATGGATGCAAATGCAACACAAACAATATGTAGACAAGTTTAATGAAAGAGTATATGTACAATATATCCATAAAAACAACATTTAACAATAATATAACAAAATATTAGTAAAACAACCCAAATAACAGGATCCACATATTGTGATGGCAAGAAAATCATGCTTTAGTGTTTCCATATCCCTAACATAAAGCTCATGGGGATTTTTAGTGGAACCACATATGTATGATCTTGCCATGACATGTTTTATTGTGATAGAATCAAGATCTGTTACCTATTAAATGTGTGGAGTAAGAAAACTTGAAGAAAAAGAAGTGTGTGAGTGTGTGTGAAGGGAGGGGGTCACAGCACAATAGGAGAGGAGAAGAGAGGAGAGAAAATATTTGCAAGAGTTTATTTAGTGAAAAAGAGAGAAAAAGTGAAATGAGATAGGTATAAAGGGGTTTATATAGGGAATTGAATTAGGGTTTATATAGATTAATAGAAAGAAAATAAAATAGATTGAGTGAGAGTGTGAAGGGGAAAAGGGCATTGATTTTGGAGCTTAAGGGGAGGGAGAGAGATGTTTGATTTATTTTGTGTAATAAAATTCAAGTTGAATAAGTAATTTAAGTAGTAAAAGTTGTATTGGAAAAGAAAATGTAAGGAAAATGATATAAGGTTGTAAGAATAGATTGCAAGGTTATAAGAATAGGGTATGGGTGTTGTACTTGGTGAATAGTGTGATAGAAATCAAAAAGTAGATTAGACAATTAAATTACCATTAATAATGAAAATACGATAAAAGGCTATAACTGTAATTTTTGTAAACCAAAAAATTCTTATAATTATATTTTTGAATTCCTTATTAAATTTGGGTTCTAACGAGTCCTATATTATAATTTTCTATTTTTGAGTCCCAAGTACTGGTTTTTTAAAATAAATCCCAATCAGGTTCGAAATGAATGAATTTCTCGGAAATATGATTTTTTTTTATATTTTGATATATTATATCCTATAATCTAAGGCTAACTCATTTTTATAGCTCTGGGTTTTGTTCTCGGGATTGCCGGACTTAGGGTTTCTAGTCTAAACTAGTCTTAGGTTATTCTTTTTAGGGTTTCGGTTTATGGTTCCAATCTCTGAACCGAGTTCAGGTTGCTAAGAAAACGAGGGCTTATAATGTTGAAACTTTTTATATTTGAATAATATGCTTGTTTTGATATCATGTTTGTTGTGTTATGTGACAATTGTGTTGATTACCTCTAAACTAGAACTTAACCTGGTTCGGAATATATTTCATAAATTGATCATGCATGGCATAAAGTGAGTCACATTTCATTTTTCACTACTTCTCCTTTACATGGAACCAAAAAAGTAAAGTACCTAGCTCCAGCATAAGGAATTATATCGTTTGGGGAATACAACCTCATGGAGGACCCATGCCGGATTGATCGCTTTGGGTAAGAAACCCAAGGACTAAGTAGTGGTGGTTGATCAAAACTCAATAGAGTGTGATAGTCGGAAGGACCCAATATATTCAAAGCATTCTCTAACCGCTAACATAGAGGGCATAAAATCTATTCTATATACAAATTCCATTAGATCGTACATATGTGTGAATCATATGTTTGATGCATTCCATTGCTTGAATAAGTAAGACTTGTCTGTTTGTTTATGGGTATGTGATCGCAAGGTTTTTCACTAAGCATGTTGTAGCTTATCCCTACATAAGTTTTTGATGCAGAGCTATACCTGGGCCATCCCCAGGGAACCATTGGAGGAGGTAGGCATAAATGAACTTTGGGGAGCTCTTTAAAGCAAATTCATCTTTAGATTTTGATAGTGGATTTCCTTAGAAAATCTCTTATGTTGTATAAAAGTGATGACTTGATCATAAGTGCATTATTTGCATTATCACTAAGACTAGATTTAGGTTTCAAGAGATACAACAAATGTATATATAATGGTGCACAATTTCATATATTAGAATTTGATAGCAAGAAGAAGACTTAAAATAGTGAAGTGCTTGTGGAAGGAAATCAAGGTGATATAAAATTAGAATTTTTTCGAGTGTTGAAAGATATATATGAGTTTACTTATGTTATAAACAAAAGAGTGTTCTTATTTAATTGCACGTGGTGGGACACTAACATGCAAAATGATCGGATTGATGATGGCTTTAAAAGTGTTAAGATTACTCATACTTGGTATAAAAATGATCCCCATGTACTAGCATCACAAGTTAAGCACATATTTTAAGTAGAGGACATGAAACTAGGAGCAGAATAGCATATGGTGCAACTATTTGAGCACCACCATATATATAACATAGACTTGCTCGTGAGTAATGCAAATTTGTTAACTGATGTAGATTTCTGATTGGCGAATGAGAGCTTAGAGGAACATTTCATAGCTAACGAGGAAGGAGGAAATAATTATCAACCAGTAGTTGATTGTAATGTTGATGTGCTATTGAGAACTGATGTAGGTAATGAGATTATTGATGATGAGGTTGTTGAAATAACAATTCAAACATCTCAACAAGTAGATCATGATGCTAGCATTGAATGGAGTGAAGATGATAATAAAAGTGAGGAGCTGGATGGGCATTTAAGGATAATGATTGCAGCAATGAAAATGGCATGGTTATGTGTTTTTCTCCCTTAAAGTTGTAAAGTCAATTTTTTAGTTGTCTCTGCTATTTACATTGATTTTCATATGATATGCTCTCAAGTTTTTTTTTTTTCAAATAATTTCAAGTTCTATGGATTAAATTTACATGTTGTAAACATCCTCTTAATGCTTCTCATGCAATTGCATGACTATGACTACTATTGATTTTCTTCTACTTTGATTGGTTTGATTTGCACAAAAAGTATGAAAATAAGACCGAACTTTAATGAAAAACAATGACAAAAGTATTCCTTCTAATTCTGTTTAGTGCTTGTTTCTCTGGATCTAACTTTATATGCTTCTTAACTATAGTGACAGCAAAAAAATCAAAATTAGCAATGTGGTGTTCAAATGTTGGTGTAGTTCTAAAAATAGGCTTGAATGTTCGATTCATACCTAATAATAACTCAATAATGCTTCATAGAAAATCTGAAAATGTTTTTTGTTTGGTGTGTCTTGTAGTTCAACTTCTATCATAAATAGCATATGGTATTATTAATATAGCTATGTTTTGCTTGATGAGAGCCATTGCTTAGTTCTGATATGTGACAATCAGAAGAGGGTATGGGGTTAACATGTAGTGATTATTGATAGCACAAACATCACCATTTGGTTCTTTTTCTGTTTCTTGTATATATACTTATACATATATATATCTAGTCTATCATCAATGGTATATTTAATCCTTATCAGTTTCATGTTTAAAGCTCATGTATATTTTATAATTTATATGATTAGTTGAAGATAATGATGGATAACGTAAGTTAGAAAGGAATAATTCATGAATTTTAATGCTTTCTAAACTAACTAGGTTATAAATGCTTATCATAGTTTCTTTGATAAATGTTTCTTGTTTTATGCATTTATCAAGAAGCAGCTGAGAAATTTAAATCAAACTAAGTGCTTACCTGAACTAAAATTCCAAAGTAGCTATTAGTAACAGTGAGAAGCACAATTTAAGTAATATCACTAGGTCAAGTTGTAATTGTGAAGCGTCAATTCTATTTGCTTGTTTCTTTTACAGTTTGTTGTTGTAAAATTGCAACTAGACCTAGTGTTTAACTTGAAAAGTTTGACTAATGTTATTTACACATTAGATAAAGTATAAGTATGATTCATTTCGTAAGTACAAAAAGTTATTAATGGAAAGGAGAAAATTTCATTAGTTTTAAGCTATTTCTATAATAGAAACTCAAAAAAAAAAAAAAAACATGGATATGTGTAATTTAGATGAAGTTTTACATTTATCAGTAGATTTAAGTTAAGAAGTTAATGAGTTCTATTTTCCAACAATAGACTTATGCCTCCTTTGCTCAGTTATAGATTATAATGGCCGATGGTCAAAGGAATGTACAAAGGAAGGGGGGAGGGGGAGGGCTAAAAGGGACACTAGTCTACCAATTCATGATGAATCGGATTCTCAAAGTTTGACTAATGTTATTTACACATTATAATCACCACAAAGCAATCATCCATCTAGTCCTACTCATTCCTTAGGTATTCCATCTAGGTATACCATTAAAGCAATCTAAATTAGTCTAGTTTGTAAAAAAAATTTTCCCTTTGTTTTGCTGCAGCAAAAAACATCTCACATAATCAAGATATCAGCAATAGTCAAGTACATGTGTCCTTAGACGGGAACAATTTAGCTAACCATACTCTATCTCCAGCTAAGCTTCCCACATAATTGCATTAGAAATTTACTAAAAGATATGAGAATTTGTAAACAATCTATAATCTCACCAAATTAATATCTTTTTCCTATAAGATAGAATTCTTGGACTAGTTGTTGTAATCTATGGATACCGGCTGGGCTTTCATTTCTACTTCCAATACTTTGATTTTTCATTATCCTCATTTGAAGTTAATTTTGTATTTTCCTCTATGTTTATGTTTACTAGAATGCTTGGCATGGGTAAATATGGTGAATCAAGTAGAAATTTTATTCAATATGATGTTGCTGGTGGTAATATATGGTGTTGTAGGATATTGATTTGTTGTAGCTGAGTTAGCAAGTGCAGTACTTCTCATTACTCCAAGAGGAGCTTTGAGGTTCTCTATTTCTTTAGTATGTTGTTGATAGTAGGTTGGCTAGTAAGGGAGTAGCTTAGAGTTGGTTAGTGACGTATTGTTAGCTTCTCTATAGAATGTTGTGTTGGCTTGAAGTAGCTTAGAGTGCGTATGGAGCATGTGATGTTGTCAAGCTACTACAATGCACTCTAATTAAATTGCTGTTGTAGTGTAGGCACTTTAGCTATTTTGTTGTGGAGTGTTGTTAGTGGACTAGTGTTGAGATTAAGCACTAATGAGTGTAATAGGGGGCGTTTGTCATGTATTGTTGTTGGACTAGTGTTGACTGTGAGTGCTATTGAGTGTTCCAAGGGCATCTATGGTGTATTGTCAATAGAATGATGTCTTTTCAACCAAATTTAGGGAGTGAGTTTATTAAATAAGATAAAGACCTTAATATAAAATAAAATTCTTTCTAAAAGAGCTTCAAGTTCTTTTCACATGCTAATCTATTTTTGATACAAAAATTTTCCAATGTTTTCCTCCTAGTAATCAAGCATATGGAATGTATCTTCATCATACATATCATTTCTCTCTCATGAAGATGCAGATTTAATTCCTTATAGAGCACATACTAATCAATACTTATAAAAGAAAAAGGACAATATGGCATGACATATGGGTGTGTGTCTATTTTAGGAAAAAGGCATGCTTTCTATGTTACTCTTTTAATGAAAACGCAACAAATCTGAAATGGTCTTTATTGTACATGTTCTTCACACAATATTTTCCTAATTTGACTAGTAGGTTATTCGTAATTCTCTTTATCTCAATCTACTTAATTTTTTATTTCCTCAGTTTTATTGGTTTTATTTTGGATGCAATTCCAATTATATATGCTTCTTAAGATTCATTTGTTCTTTCAATTGCGATTTTTTGTGTTTCTTGTGGTGTTTGATTTGAATTCCCTCCTCCCACTGTTTTGTTGGTTTTATTTTGGCTTTTTTTGGAGACAGTAATGTTCATTAACCCTATTTGTGTCAAGAATTTCTATTGAATTAGACAAATCTTTATTGTTTTGTTCTTGTTCTCTTCCAATACCTCCAAAATTTAATGTTCTTCGCTATTAAATTTCCTCTATTTTATTTGTCTTTTTATTCAAATGCCATTTGTTTTAAGTAATTCTTCCATTTTAGAGTGATGGATTTTACAGCAACAACTAACACAAGGTTAGTTTCATAACAATTGTCACTTGGAAGATCTTCGGTGTTTCTATCATGTTTGCCTTCTTTTTTGGTAGATGTTTCTATCCATGCTCATACTCTTACTCCCTCCTTTACATTTGAAATGACAAGAAACATTCAATCTATCAATTAAAATTATGGGATGGATTCATAGTGTATGAATATTAGTAAAATTTTATCATGTGAGAAATTTTTGAAAGCTACCTATTATCATCACCATCTATTAAAATAAGTTGGTACTTAATCACTATTTTCCAAATGTGTGATATTTTAATATTTAGTACAAACATATTTTTTCTTTAATTTTTTTTTTTTCAAATGGTGATAGCTTTAGTAGAAATTAACAACTCCACTATCATTGCTCAGATCATATTTTGGCGGATTTTATAAAAGATCTCATCAATTTCATTCAACCTTGGGGATATCAATTGAGATTACATTGGTGAAAGATCAAAATAAAAAATAAAACAAAAACCAAAAAACTATCTATATTTTTCCACTATAAAGTCTCATTTTATTTTATTAATTGATTTTTAATATTTAATTTTAATTGAGATTGATTACCTTCCATTCAATGACAATTTCTAATATAGGAAGCGCACCAAATTGTCAAATGGCCCCTAAACATTTTTGCACACATGGAGATAGTCATTTGATTCTATTATATTTTCTATACACAAGAGAGATGAAGTGGAAAGAAAGATAAACAAATGTAGTCTTTATTAATAGGATTGCCTTAAAAAAAATAACAAGGCTTATTAGCTCATTTGACGGCTTTTTGCATCTACCTTATAAACATGTTTTTTCCCCATTATAATAGAGTAGCTATGATCAATCAAATATGATCAGCTTTGGTATCATTCCTTATCACCATTGTGATGGTTTTTTTTCTGATTAGATGTTGTAAATGAAGCTCCCAATACTCAGGAAATCAACATTAATCAAGTAGTTGAGTCTCATGAGCGCAACTATGCATGTAACAATACTAAATCTCCATATAAGCTTTTTAATTATATGCATAAAAAATTAAAAGTTTTAAAGTTAAAAAAAAAAAATTCGCTTATATTTGTAGCACCTGATAGCTCAACATGACCTATTGCTAAGAGAAGTGCATATCGTGGTGAAGCACTCGAATGGGAGAACATCAAGCAAAAAGGAAAAATGCTTATTCAATTTATGTCATCTGAAGGACATCCACAAATAGCATATTAATCCACGAAATGAGCATATGAGACAAGGAAGGCATGTAGGGACTTATTTCCTCTAGGTGATGAAGATTGAAGAAATATCCCTCAGTTAGGAGGCAACAAGCTTAGGAGAGAGTTAAGGTAAATACAATCCAAAGTGTTCTTGCATCCCTTTAATTTTTTGGCTTAATTTAGATCCCACTAGTTATTGCTACAGTCTAAAGCCATATGAGACAAAACCAATATGACTAATAATCTTGTAATGGCAATTAAAAAAATATATATCCCTATATATATTGATGACAGTTGTGCAAAATTGCTAACCATTTTTATCGTCTTGGTTGGCATTATTGATGTAGAGTCAGCAAGATATTAACGATTATAATCCCCTCAAATTCTAGGGTAAAGTGGGAATAAACCCTAACCCTAGTTAAACCGGAATTTCAAAAGTCAACTAGGATCAAGATAATCTAGCAGTTTCAACTCCGACAATCTCACACTCAAAATATGAGAACAATAGAAATAAGTTAATGATGGATTATAGTTCGGAATAATATAAGATAACATAAAAAGATCAGATTTGTCCAAATTCAATTGGTTTTGAACCCGAATGGAATCAATTCACAAAAAACGTGTCCTGGTGCCCGAAATAGTAAAAATATTCTAATAACACAAAAAGACTCGTAATTATACAAGGATTTCAAAAATATCAATTTTGTAATTTTTTGGTAACTAAAAATATCAGATATAGCTCATTTACACGTATTTTTATTACTACTTGTATTTTATTTGTCTAATCTAGTATTCATAGTATATTTCTACTATTCATAGTACTATTTTTACTATTAATTACTATTTCACTATCTCTACTTTTTCTTACAACCTACTTCTTACAATCTATATACCTATTCTTACATTTTTATATTTCCAATACAACTTTTACTAAACTAAACTAATCTTACACTTCATTACATTTCTTTATCAAATTAATTTTTTTTTCATTCTCTCCCTCTCTCTTCCCCTTGGAACTGATGCTATACTCCCCTCCCCCTCTCAATTCCATTTTTTTTAATTAATTTTAATACATCTAAATTCCCTCTATATTTATCTATAAATACCCCTTTTCTCCTTCATACTTTACACATACTTCTCAACCTTAACAAAACTCTATGAAATTCTCTCATCAAATCCTCCCTCCAAATTTCTCTTCCAAACTCTATTTTGTCTTCACAAAACTACTACCCACATATTCTTAAAACCATCACTTTCTTTCTTCATCAAATATACACTTTAAGGGTAAAAACTTTCCTACATTTATTTTCCCCATGTCATGTAACTTAGCATGACCATAGTGTTGTTTCTTAAAGCTCATATGAGTTATAGAATCAACAACATGTTCATGTTTTGTTCTTGTATATGCCAAGAATTCCGCTTATATTATTTTGTTATTATTATGATATTATGTTGTTATTATTGTTATTATGATCCTAATCTAACATCATATATATATTATAAATATTAAATATCTATATTTCTTAAAGCCTAAATGCTCACTACTATCACTAACATGCTTATTATTATTCTTATTATTACTCTTATTATTGTTTTTTCTTTTCTCTCTTTTTCTTTTTCTTTTTCTTTTAGGACTAGTCTATCCTTAGTCCATGAAACCTAGATGAAGCTAAGGCTCTCAGTACTTGACCGGAATACCTTGATGAAGTTAAGGTTCCCAATACTTGATCTTATTATCTTGCTTATTATTTTGCTTTTTATATCTTTCCTATATTTTCATCTTTTTCATACTACATACTCATATACATACATTATCATAATGATATTGTCTCAATAAAATTTAAAAGTAAAATTTTCTTTAATAAAGGAAAATGAAACTAAACTCTTTTAGTATATATATTTTTGTCACTAAATCAACATTTTGCTAGCAAACACATAGAAAAATTATTTTAAAACTTCTTTTCAAACTCATTAAGATTTTTCTCAAATAACGATGAAGATGATTCTATCAAAGAATTTAACTAAGAAAATAAACACTCTCTTTTTATGATAAGTAACATGAAGTTTAGTAAAACTTAGTGTTAATAATTCTTTGATATGCAATTTTTCATAAAAGCTTAGTTATAGGATTTTTACTAACTCTATAATAAGAACCAATCACTAGACTAGTTTTCAAAGTTAAGATAAAATTAACTCACTTGTTCATAAATCCACTTAGAGAAATAAAGGCTTGCCAACAAAGTAGATCTTTAAATGATAAACTCATTTTCAAAGAAATAGAAAAACATTAACAAGATAAACTCAAAAACAAATAGACTTTATCAACAACTTAAGAAAAATGATTTTCTTCCAAGTAAAGTTTTGGTAAAGAGTTTAAATGACCAAGTTTTTAGCAATGAAATTTATCTTTAAAGAAATGAGGAAATAAAAACATAAGAGGAAAACCCATATTTAGAATTTTCAATGAAAACCACTTAAAAAGAAGCATATATGTGATACCACTCAAATTATTAATAACTAGCAACAACTTAGGAAAAATTATGGGAACTTCATTTTTATCACGAGAGGTAAAACTTGTAGATATCCTAAAAGACTAAGTTAAGAAAAATTAAGTTGTCTTAGAAAAAAGAAAATAAAATTTATAAAAAATACCCATTTACAATAACTCAAGAACTTATAGTGATTTTTCAAACCACTTAAAGAGGAATTGTTAAAAGTTTACAACACTATAAGATAAGTTGTTTTATGAAAAATAATCGTTGAGATAACACCATTAGAATTTTGCATATAATATGAGTTATATATAATTTAAAGGATTTTTTCAATCATATAAATATCTATATTTTTGTAAAAGGATTTTTGAATAAAGAAAAGTTTGGAAAATTGTGTTTCAAGGGTTGGGATTTTCGTGTAGAATCTGTACCAAATTTTTTTCACGACCCAAAAGACATTTATGGAAAAAATAACCTTAGAAATAGATAAATCTTTTCAAGTAGGTAGAAAATGATATATAATATGTGAAATTCCGAGTTAAAATAAGCAAGTTATGAGCATTTTAAGTTGGAATTTCCTTCTATCCAAATTATAACACAAATACTAAAATAGCATTAGAAGTTCAAGTAGAACTTTCATGGAACACTTATTTCAAGTATTTCTTTCATTTAGGTAAAGAAGTTTTGGAGGATCCGTATTCAGAGGACTATTATGAGTGAAGAATTTGTGGCAAGGATGACCAAGTAAGTTTATCTCCTACTTTTACATACTTGTTTGTGCTTGTAGCTAGAGGCACTAGAATTAGGAAAAATATGAAAATGGAATATGCATGATAATAATGGTTGAAAGTATACTAAGTATATCGAGATATGAATTGTTGTTAATTAAATTATGTTTTATTATCATGATGGAGTTCTGCAAATTCTTGATCGCCTTAAAATTATCTTAACTACATATTAAGAGTTATATTAATTGTTTCATGCATATCACGTAGTTAGTCTCATTTCATTAGCTACTATGCTCGATGGGGCAAGAGTATAGTAGTGGGGTTCATGGGAACTCGTAAGTCTATAAGATGGGCAAATAGAAGACCAAAAGAACTATTTAAAGATGGGCGAATAGGAGCTCGAAAGAACTATTTTAGGATGGGCAAGTAGGAGCCCGAAATAAACTACACCATTGGATTTCAAAGATGGGTTTTAATGCATCCGAAACACCCAACCCTGAATGAAGGGGTAAATCCATTCAAACATATGATTTCTAGTAGATCATATGTATTACTTATTCACTTGCTTGATGCATTTTATATACTTATTTAATAACTTATTTGAATTTATTGATACAAGTATGTTAATCTAAGAATATTCTCACTAAGCTAGTTGAGCTTACACCCCATTAGATTTTTGTTGACACAAGAACAATATCTCTTTTGCCTGAGGACTTTATATACCGAGTGAATTTATGTTTTGGTAAGCTTTTGGGGAAATCCTTTTGAAGATCTTAGAATAGATTTCCTTTAAAATCTTTTTATTCTAGTATTGTTTCTTTATGTGAAAGACTAATTTGATATTATTCTTTGGAGATTTATCAGGGGATTGCCTCAAAGATGATGTAAAGAAAATATTCTTAATGTTAAAATTAGATATTTATCTAGATTCCTTATATGCTATATTTATTATCTCGAACTACACCTCACCAGAGTCTCCTATTGTTGTGATAGACACCTTACATATTGTGTTGAAGCTTTTGCATGACTTCGGAAAGTTATTCTTAAGTTTTAATACCGTATGTGGTGGATTGCCACGTCTAGAGTACCCTTTGAAGCGTGACAACGATATTGTGAAAAATGGTGATAAGTTTGATGTAGCCTACAAATTGATGGGAAATTTGCTTAGAAATCATCATAGTAAAACTAAGAAAAGATGGATGAAGATTGGTGATGCAACAAGACCTAAATGATCTAACGATGATGATTAGAAGGTGATCAAAAACCAATGGACTAAACATATTGAAGAAGAGAGGCCAATTTTGCAATCTAGTGAATGGACCAACAAGGTGAATTATACATATCCATTTTTATTGGAACTTCAATTAATGACCACATATGTTTGTGACCATTTTTAATGAATAGAGTCAAAATCAATTATTAAGAGAGATGCACGCAGTTATGTAAAACACTTACATAGGTTTGGCTCTCAATCATTTGAGAGCAAAAGGATTGAGCACATAAGTAGTAACTCATATAATTTTAATCTTGTAATGCTAAGATTAATCAATTGTTTAACATTTTTCTTACATATATATGTATGTAAATTAATCAAAATCATCAACTACCCAATGCAATTGATTTCTTCTAACTCGTTATTATGGATCGAGGCCTGATGGTACTAGTGTTAGGTTTCCTAACAAGCTATTGAAGATTATGAAATTTTATGTATTGGCTAGTATTTTGAATATATTATGAAATAAGCAAGATGTTGTAGGTATTATGTTTTTGTTCTTAATAATGCAGGAGAAAAAATAAAAAAGTAGTAATTAAAGTCCCAATCTTCTGATAATTCCGAATGAGATTATTGATAAATTTATGAATGTGAGTAATAGATCTGACTATCATTCTAGAAGAGGATATGCACCACCACTTATTAGGAAATCTTCAAAGAAACTTATTCATATGGAGGAGGTGAACGCTACTTTGCAAGAGGAAAGAAGTTTATGCGAGCAACAAGTGCAATAGGTAATTAAACACTAAAACACCTTCCATATCTTGATTATTGGATATAAAATGATAGAAGAAAATGTAGGACATTATGATTGTTGGATATATGTTGGTGAGTAGAGTGTTGTTTTATGTAGGTATGAAATGAGAGAAGAAAACAGTTTGAGTTATGTGTTGTGAAGTAACAGTTTTCAAAAGGTTCGTGCCGTGACAGTAAGCATTGTGTATGTCATTTGATTGCTAAACTTCTTATTTTGATATTTTAAATTGTGCATCATCCTTTATATGAATCCTATATTCATGATATTTTATATACCATATTGTTGGGAAGAATTTAATATAAACTACACATTTTTAAATCTAAGTAAATACTTCTTGTAAAGAGTGATCGTGAGAAGTGAAAGTAACATAGGAAATGTTATGGCATTTTCTAATACTTAAAATATGATGTTCTAAATAAATAAATAATCTCTAAGTAAGAAAGAATACCGTGGTAATAAGAATAGATAAAAAGAATACTTTTATTTGTTGCAGGATAGTGAAAAGATGTATAAAAAGCATGTCAATTTTAGTGGAATCAGTGCAAAACTACAAATTTTCTCCTTTGATCAATATAGGTGATAGTGTTGTTTGGGTCCAGTCAGCACCATTGACACCTTGTGGTGGCTCAATTAAAATGGTCACCGGGAGTGGTATTTTATTGAAAAATGCATGAAAAACAATTATCATTGATGATTAGATATGGTATTACAAAATATAGTTCTTCTATTTATTTATTTTTTTAGAATTTTTTATTCAATAATGTTTCTTTTACCATAAATTGAATATATTATTTGATGGTGTTTACAACTTGCACAATTAACATAACTTGTAAACCCCCAAAGTTTTATGATCAGTAAAGCTTAAACCCTGATTAGAAGGTCAACCAAAAACCCTAAAATCAACAAAACCCTAGTCAGACACAATCGTTTAAGTCCAGCAAATCTTTGTTTATAACCCTAAGTGAGTAAGTAAGAGATTAATATGTAGAAAGCTTAAAAATATCATATTACTTAAACTGCGATTTGTTTTGAGCTCGTTCGATACAGTTTTCAAAAAACATGTCACGGGGCTTGGAATAGTAAAAATATACTAGATATACCATTAGACTCCTAAAATAAGATTTTCAAAAATATCAGTTTCATAATTTTTCGGTAACTAAAAATACCAGATATCGTAATTATACGTGTATTTTCTTACTATTGGTACTTTATTTGTCATATCTACTTTACATTACACTATTCAATAATATTCTACATTATTCATCTATCTCTACTTTTCCTTACAACCTAGTCTTATAACCATACACCTATTCTCTTATAATTTTTATTTTCAATACAACCTCACATCTCTCACATCTTACTTTTCATTAACAAAAATACAAAAAAAATAAATATCTCTCTCTCTCTCTCTCTCACTCAAAATTGTGTCGGCCCCCTTCCCTTATCCCTCAATTTGCTTTATTTTTCATTTATTTTAATTAACACAATTACTCTCCACTTTTTCCTATAAATACCACATCTTCCTTCCATTTCCTTCACACCTTTCATACACTACCATTACTCTCTCAAAATCTCTCCAAAAGTTCTCTTTAAGTTTCTCCAATTTTTCTTCTCTTATAGGTAATACTTCTTTAAGCTTTTCATATGTTCATTTGCTTATTATGAGCATAGTATGTGTTTTCTAAACCCATGGAGGTTAGGAAAAGCAACAATATGTTTATACTTTGTTCTTGTCCATAAATCTTTTTCCTTTATGTTGTTCATATCTATATCTAACTAAATATATTTATGTAGTTATACATATTTTTTAGAGCATATAAGCTCATTGTTATTGCAATTTATTTACCTTCCTTGCAATATATTTATTTTCCTTGCAATTTATTTATCTTCAAGTTGTTGTAAGACTAATCTTTCTAGTCTTAGACTTGTCCTCATCAAGTCAAAACAATTTTTTTTTTTCTTTTGGGACTAGTCTGTTCTTAGTCCCACGAAGCCTTGAAGAAGCTAAGGCTCCCAATACTTGACAATTACTATTAATATGCTTATTTATTTCTTATATTCTTTATTATCTTATCTTATGATATTTTAGCTTCTATAAACTACATGATCATATTCATGCATGGCTAATAATTTGTTGTCCAAATAAAAATGAATCTTTTTGATAAAAGAATAAAATTTGATCGACATTTTTCTAAAGACTTAGAAAAATGTTTTCAAATAAATCTCTTTTAAAAGCTTATGTAAACTCATCATGAAACTTCAAACTATTAATAAAAGAAGTTTCTTCAAAGTCTAAAGATATTTCTTTTTCAAATAACAAAAGAAGTCTTGATATATCAATAATAACTTGATACTATTTTTACCAACTTTCTAAACCAAAAGCTAAAGAAGTTTTCAAGAAAAATCCACTTACAAGGAAAATGAAAATAAATTTTGAAAGATTAAACTCATCAAGTACTACTAAAGAAAATTTTGAAACTCTATTTTTTTTTTTAATTCCTATGAATAAATTTTGTAGATAACCTCAAAAGACCAAACTTTATTTTCAACTCACTTTTGATAAACTAAAGAATCAAGATATAATATATTAGATTTTGATCATCCAAAAATTTATAATTTATTTCAACCACATAAAGTAAAGTCTAACAAATCCAAATTTTCCAAAACACTAGAAAATGTTGTTTTAAGGAAATTAATTAAATAAGACAACACCTATAGCATCATGCATAAATTATGAGTCTGTTTATATACATAAAGAATTCTTTTCAAGTATATACATATTTAAGTCTTGCTTAATCAAAGCCTTAGTAAATGAAGGAATAGAAAATGTTGTCTTTCAAGGAAAGAATTTTCATGTTAGATTTGTATCCTTCTAAACTGTGACCCAAATGACCTTTTATAGTAAAAGTAATCTTAGAAATGGATAGATCTTTTAGTAGAAAGAAAATGACATATAATATGCGAAATTCCGAGTTAAAATGAGCAAGTTATGGCCATTTTAAGTTGGAACTTCTTTCAATCCGATTTTTACCGCAATTTTGAAATAGACATAGAATCTTTAAAGTAGAAATTCTATGAAAGACTCATTTTGGGTATTTCATCTTGTTTAGGTTAAGAAGAAACCGATATCGCTTTCCCAAGATTATTTCAACTAGGAGCAAACGACATGGAGTGAGTTAATCCCTTACTAATTATGTTTTGTTGATTGTGCTTGTAAGTAGTACCATTAGAGAGTAAGGAAAAAAGACAAATGAATAAATGTTGTGTGATTTGGATTCATGATTGAATAATGTGGTTGTTGAATAAAAGCTAAGTATATCGAAAGAGGAACTGATGAATAATTTATGTTTTCTTGCACTGGTATGATGAATATTGTTTTGATCATCTTTAATTTGAAATCGATAATAATTGAATAAACCAATATCAAGAACAAATTCATGCATACCATATTATGAGTCACATTCATTTCTCTCTACTATTCTTCGTGTGGGGAAACGAGGAGTTGTAGTGGTGGCTAGTAGGAGCTAGAAAGTCTACATGGGCTAGTAGGAGCCGGAAAGTCTACATGGGCTAGTAGGAGCCGGAAAGTCTACATGGACAAGTAGGAGCCGGTAAGTCTAATGGACAAGTAGGAGCCGGTAAGTCTGCTATTATTGATGTTTGTATGGGCTAGTAACCATCCAACCCCCGACATGGGCTAGTAACCATCCAACCCCGACAGAAAGGTGTAAAATCCATGCTACATATGGTTTCCGGTTAATCATGTGTATTTTGTTTGTTCATGTGATTGATGCATTCTCATATGATTGTCTAAAATACTTGTATGTTTTATGGAAATGCTTTGAAGAAATGACTTATTTCACTAAGTTAGTTTTGCTTATACTCCTATAGCTTTTGTTACATTTTGATTACTTGTGGTTGGCACCAAGGAGCCCCTTTTGTCAGGTATAAGCCAAAGCTATTAGGACTTTTGGAAAGAAGTTTACATATCTAGTTTTGGATGTATACTTCTAAGAGAAATCTCTATAGTAGACTTATGTTATATTCAGTGTGTTTTTAAGATGACTTAGATTAGCAAGACTTTAAGTACGAGGGAATGCCCCTAAGAAGTTGTAAGAATTTTATCTTAATGATTATTACATGTTTACCTTTATAAGTTCTTGCATGCTTTTATTATCTGCTAAAACGTAACACCCCTTTGAGTCTCCTACTATCTTGGAAGCATGCCTTGCATGTGATATCGAAGCTCCTACTTGACTAAAATTGTCACTCATTAGCTTTGATATTATGTGCGGCGGACTGCCACATTTAGGTACCTTTTGGGGGCGTGACATAATTAAACTTAATCAATCTAATCCATTTTAGCTTACTAAAGTATATTTAGTCAAGTTAGACTAAGATCGACTAACTAAGTTCATTTTATATCTAAGATTCATATTAACTTAAGTTTATGTTAATTTAGTCTTAGCACAGTTGATTAAATTTAATCATTCTAATTCATTTTAGTTCATTCAAGCCCATTTATTCAAGTTGAACCTAGGTTTATTAGTTAAGTTCATTTTATACTTAACTATACACATTTAACTAGTAAACATAAGTTTTCAACTTTGCTTATATATGTAGCAGCTGGAAACAAATAAAATTTTGGCCTAGATACTTTTATAATTTGCAAATGCTTAAAACATGAAAGTTGTACACATCTTTTTAAGCTTTCCATAGAATTTTGAGTCTCTCAATCCAAAGTTGGATGAAAAAGTTATACGAAATAGTGTTGCAGTAGGGAAAACACGAGTCACACCCATGATTTTTGAAAAGCTGACATAACATGGCCTCTGAGCTAAGAATCATGCCCATGAATTTTGTGTTTCAAAGTTTTTTACCAACCTAAGGCTACTAAAGGATGAATCACGGCCGTAATTGGCAAAAATTTTCAAATATGCTTTAAATCACACCTGTGACTTTAAGATTTTGAAGTTTAAAAATAACCCAAGGCTAATAAAGGCAAGATCACACTCATGATGCTTGAAGAATTCCCAAAACAAAAGCTCTTTTTTTTTTTTTTTTTTTTTTGTAAATCATGCCTGTGATTCATGAAAACACCCACATTAGATGTTACTAAGAGATGAGTCACGCCCATGATTCATCAAATTTGTCCAACCCAAGCCTACCAAGGCTTAAATCACTATCATGATTTGCTCATTCATAGCTTACACGAACTCCCATGTTTCTTTTCCTCAAAATTTTACTTCAAAAACACCACATACTTCATACCCGACATTGTTGAAGCAACAACCCATTCCATATCAAGTCTAAACAACATTTCTAAGCTTGTTTCTACTTCACATATCATCTAATCATGTCATCAAATCTGTAATTTATACATGCATAAATATATCCAAGTTGTCAACACACACACACCTATACCCACACACACACACACACACACACACACATATCCGTATCTTTAATCTATCAACTAATCACTAACTTTACCTAATTCTAGTTCCAATTCATCATATATATGCATATTCAACAATCAAAATAGGAGAAATAAGTTAACTCATCTTCTTAGCAACACATGAGTTTGATTTTTCTTTCTACTCTTCTTCTTAAGTTTTTGAGCTTCCTCATGTATGTTCTTTATCTTCTATCTTGTTTTCCAACTTTAATTCTTCCTATGATTTTACTGAAATTGAGAGTTCGATTTTAGAGAGAGAAAGGAGAGAACGAAAGAAAGAAACAAATGAAAGAAGGAGAAGAAGAGAAGAGGAAAAGAAAAATAAAAAGGAAAGGAAGGCAGGGGAACAAAAGAGAAGAAAAGGAAAAAAGGATAAGGATAAGGACAAAGAGATTTTTAAGGATAATTATAGGTAAAGGTTTTAGCTTAAACTTTTCAGATGATTATCTTTAATTAAGGAAATGTTTAAAAGATAATTTTAGGATTTATAGATAAATTAGTAATTTAAAATAAGAACTTACTTTAGATCAAATTGATATTCAACTTGAACTCAATTTAACATCTGATATTTTTAGACAAGGAAATGAACTCAAAATCTGTAGGGATTTAGAGATTGGAATTTAGACTAAAATTTAGCAATTTAGGAATCCACAAAACATTTAAACAACATGTTTGGGTGATTAGGAATTCAAAATCTTAAATTTCAACTTAAATCTATTGCTAACTTAATTATGTCAACTTGTCGATTATATCTTATAAGTCAATTGACTGATTTGATCTATTTAAACTTAATTTCTAACTTGGGTAAAGATTTAGGTATTTCAATAATATTGAACTTAATATTCATTTTTAAGAAGTTTGTTTAATTCCATATATTGATTTTTTAAGTTTACACACAAAGTGCTACATTCCTTTTATGTATAACCTTCAAGTTAATCTGTATATAGGGATGTAACCGGGCCGGATTTGGATAGGTTTTACAAAAGCCAAGCTTAAACCCAATGCCCTATAGATTTCTTGAAACTCATCCCAAACCCTATAATATTTTTGTCTATATAGCCAAAACCCATCCAATAGATCCTATAGGGCAACCAAACCCGTAAAGATAATAATATTTCAACTACAACTATTTTATGTTTAAATTTAACTTTAAAAAAATTTTCTTCTTGTCTACTTATGAAAAAATTATTTCTATTATTATTTGTGTATAAATAAATCCCTCCAAATTTATTCTCTTTATTCTCAATTAGCTTACAACTGCAATAGGTCACCATGATTAATTAAAGTAAAATATTATTCAAGATGAATGATCTAAAAAATAAAAAGTGCATATAATATTTATTAAATTGAACTATAAATTTAAAAATGTATATATTATATATTAAAATAAAATAGTACCTAAAGTATGTAAACTTTAAATTAGTTTGAATTTAAATTTTGTTAATTGAAAAATATTTAATAATATTTTTATTAAAGGGTTCAGGTTCCTAGCAGATTTTATATCTGCCCAAAACCCGACCAAAAACCTTATAGGGTTTAACACAACATTTTACAACACATCCTAAACCTTATATGTTCATTCAAAAAGGTTGTTTTCACATCTATTTAGTGTAACTCTAAATCAAACTAAGCCACCAATGCCATGATTATTCTCAATAATTCTTTCTTTGAGACAAGTGAGAAAGTCTCTCTGTAGTCAACGCTATTCTTTTGAGTATAACCCTTAGCAATAAGTTTAGCATTACATCCCTAAATATTGTCATTTGAGTCACATTTGATCTTAAAGACCCATTTGTAGCTAACTTGTTTGTAACATCTTAACAAATTAACAAGGTCCCATACATCATTTTGTTCCATGGACATTAACTCATCTTTCACACCATCTCACCACTCATCAAACTTATCACTACTCATGGCTTATGCAAATGAAAGAGGATCATTGTCAATACCACAATTAAAATCCAACTCTTTTAAATAAACCACATAATCATCTAGATTAATAGACCTTCTTCTACGTATTGGTTTGTTTAATGTTATTCCCCATGGTTCATTTATTTTAGTTAGAGGCAAGTTGTCTACTTCATGGGATACTTTTTCATTCAAATGTTATTCAGTATACTCATGTTCTTCCAATAATGGGATAACATTTATTGAGGATGTGAATGTTGAAACAATTATGGACAATGGAACATCAAACTTTACTTCCTTGAATATCTACAATCTGATTTTTTTTTTTTCATCCTTCTACTAACCTTACAATTTTCAATGAATTTGACATTACCTATTTCAACAAGTCTTGGACTATGGTTTTGGTATAAAATTCATACCCTTTATATTTCTCTATGTAACAAAGAAAATAACTACTAACTATTTGAGAATATAATTTCTTTTTTGGATTAAATACTCATGCTTTGCTGGACACCCCCACACATGTAGTTGTCTCATACTAGGTTTCCTTCCAATTTATAATTCAAGCATTTAGGGACTACTTTGCTAGGAACCTTATTTAGCACATACACAAAACTTTTAATGCAAGCATCCACAAAGATTTAGGTAATGAGGAGTTGCTCATCATAGTCCCAACCATCTATATTAGTGTTCTATTACACCTTTCCATCACACCATTTTGTTGAGGTGTGTTTAACATTCTATATTGTGTAGATATGCCATTTTTTAAGAACTTGTCATATGGACAAAGACATTGTCCTCTCTCATCATATTTTTTATAACATTCATCACTTCTATCTAATCTTAACATTTTCACTTTTCTATTTAATTGCCTTTCAATCTCATTGACAAATACCTCAATGGTATTCACAAATTGAGAATTCTGATTAAGCAAATAGATATAATCATAACATGAAAAATCACCTATCAAGGTAATAAAATACTTTTCTTGGCTGATAGATGGAGTGTCAAAAAGTCTACATATGTCGATGTGTATGATTTCAAGAAGCTAAGTACTTATTGGGGCTCATTTCTTGCTATGTTAGGTTTTCTTTCCTGTAATGCAATCCACACATATGTCAAGAATAATAAAGTCTTGGTTCGAAAGAATCTCATTCTTTACCAATCATTTTAACCTTTCTTTAGATATACAACACAAGTGCTTGTACCACATGTGAGAAAAGTTCTCATTGAGCATACTACGCTTAGTTCCGACATTATGATAAATAGTAAACAAAGATTCAAAAGATTCAACATCAAGTTTCAATTTATACAAACCACCAACAAGAGTTCTAGAACCAATAATGGAATTGTTTTTAAATAAGCTAAAACATCCATGTCTAAGCTTAAAAGTAAGCCCAGAAACGTCAAATTTAGGAAAATATACTAAGTTTCTAGAAACTAAAGGTATGTAGAGAGTTTTCATTAGAATTAGATGATATTTAATATCTAAAACAAGATGGTAAGTCTTATGTCTTCAATTAGGGCCTTCTTACAGTTCTCCATAATCATATAGTCCTTAGTTGGGTTTGTGGTTTAGATTGTAAGGAATTCGTTCATCATATTGTAAAAATGAGTAGTAGCACCAGAATCAAGCCGCCAATTATTGTGAGGAACTTCAATTAGATAAGATTCAAAACATACTGTAAACTCCCAAAGTTTTGAATTCAAATTAAAGCTTAAACCCTAATCAGAAATTAACCGGATTTCCAAAGTCAACAAAACCCTAGTTTAACCGTAATCACTTAAGTCCAGCATTCCTGTTTAAGAAATCCTAAGAGAGTAAGAAAGAGTTTAGTGAGTAGAATAGTTTGTAATTATCCAACGAAGCTTAAAAAAAATTAGTTTAGTAAAACCGCGACTCGTTTTGAACCCGATCAGACATAGTTCTTGAAAAACGTGTCATGGGGCTCGGAATAGTAAAAATATTCCGAATATACCGTTAGACTCGTAAAAATATAAGATTTTCAAAATATCAACTTTATAATTTTTTGGTAGCTAAAAATATCAGATATCGCATTTATATGCGTATTTTCTTACTACCGGTACTTAAATTATCATGCCTACTTTACATTACACTATTTACTATACACTATTTATCTATCTCTACTTTTTCTTACAACCTACTCTTACAACCCATATCTCTATTTCTTACACATTTTCTTTTCCAATACAACTTCACATCTTTCATATCTTACTTTTAATTAACAAAATACAAAAAAAAAAAAAAAAAATTTCTCTTCCCTATTACTCCTAAAGTAGCGCCGGCCACCCCTCTTCTTCTTCCCATTTGTTTTTATTTTCAATTTATTTAATTAATACAAATTATCTCCCACATTTTCCTATAAATACCCCCTCATACTTCACTTCCTTCACACCTCTCTTCTACTAAAATTACTCTACAAAAAATTCTCCAAGAATTTCCTCTCAAGAAGCTCTCTCAAGTTTAGTTCTTTTAGATAAATTTTCTTCAAGACTTCCATATGTTCATTTACTTAGTATAAGCTTAGTGTGTGTTTTCTAAACCATGAAGGTTAAGAAAAGCAACAATAGGTTCATACTTTGTTTTTGTTCATAATCTAATTTCCTTATGTTGCTTTTATGTTTATAACTATCTAATATCTATATAACTATATGTATTATTTAGAGCATATAAGCTGATTGTTTTGCAATTTATTTACTTTCCTTGCAATTTATTTACTTTCATGTTATTCTTAAGAATAGTCTTTCTAGTTTTAGACTTGTCCTCATCAAGTTAAAATATTTTCTTTTTCTTTTGGGACTAGTCTTTTTTTAGTCCCGGGATACCTTGATGAAGCTAAGGTTCCAACACTTGATTTATTTCTTATTGACTTATTCCTTCAAGTTATTATGTTTCTTTATGTTTTCATAACTTTATGATTCATATTCATGCATGAACATAATGATTTTTGTCTCAAATAAAATAAATGAGGAAATATCTTCTTAAAATAAAGATTCCTTTCTAGAAATAAAAGTAGGAAGTTAATTTTTTTCTTCTGTCGTATTAACAAACTTAGAGGAGTTCATAAGAGATTTTATAAACTTACATGACATAGAAAGAACTTTTTCTTAAATAAATAAAAGGTTTTACACAATTTCACTTTTCATCAAATGCTAAGAATTCTTTTTGGAATAATCTCAAGAAACAAAGAAATTATTTTATAAAATTATTATTACTTTTAAAACGTTATTGGAATCTAAGCTTAGTAAATAAAATCATTCGTTAGGAATTTAAAGCAATTACAAGAAATTAAATTTTGGAGAAAAGAAATACTCATTATAAATAACTTAAGATATTTTCAAAGAAAAATGAATATTTCAAAAGTTCTCAAGTTTCAAAAAATTTTAAAGACTTTACTTTTTCATAAATTGAGACAACTTCATTAACTTCGCATAATTGTTATGAGTCAATAAATATATGTATATACATTCCAAAGGTTTTACAAGCTATTATATTACCTATCTCTTCAAAATAAGCTTTGGATAAAAGAAGGAAAACAAGCTTATAAAAATTCGTGGTGAATCTGTTCACCACTTTTTCGGAACCCAAACAACTTAGTTTGATGGAAATAAGTTTAGAAATAGATAGATCCTTTTGATTAGGTAGAAAACGGTATATTATATGCGAAATTTCGAGTTAAAATGAGCAAGTTATGACTGTTTTAAATTGGAATTTCCTCTTAAACGATTTTACCGCTATTTTAAGAAAAGTTTAGAATATTCAAGAATAGAAATTTCATGAAAGACTCATTTTGGGTATTTCATCTTATTTAGGTGGAGAAGGACCCGAGATCACTTTCCCGGAAGATTACTTCGATTAGGATCTACCGACATTGAGTGAGTTAATCCTTTACTAAGTTACATTTCCTTATTTTGTACTTGTAAGTAGTTGGACTAGCAATTAAAAAAAAAAAGATAAAATGAATAATTGTTGTGTGACTTGGAATTATGATTGGTTGAATATAAGTTAAGAATATCGAAAAAAGATTTGATAAATAAATTGTGATTCTTGTATTGATATCATGAAAATTGTGTTGATCGCCTTCAACTTGAACTAAACATTATTTGGTTAAATATATATTGGAATCAATTCATGCATATCATACTTGTGAGTCATATTTGTTTCACTACTATTCTTCGTGTGGGGAAACGAGGAAATGTTAGTGGTGGTTGATAGGAGCCGGAAAGTCTACATGGGCTAGTAGGAGCTAGAAAGTCTACAAAGCAAGCAGAAGCTAGTAAATCTACAAATATTGATGGTCGTATGGGCCTGTAACCTCCCAAGGGCGTAAAATCCATGCTACACTTGATTCCCGGTTAATCATGTGTATTTTTGCTTGTTCATATGATTGGTGCATTCTCATATGCTTGATTAAACACTTGTTTGCTATACGAAAATGCCTTGTAGATGGAATTATCTTACTAAGCTAGATTTGCTTATACCCTTTTAGCTTTTTGTTACAGTACGATTACCTTTGGTTGGCCCCAAGGAGCCCCGTATGCCAGGTACGAGTTTAAGCTACTAGAAGTTTTTGGGAGAAGTTTTGAACATAGGCTTCTTGGAAAATCTCTATAGTAGGCTTGTTTTGTAATTGCTATTATTATTTTGATAGACTTTTAAAGCGGGAATGCCCCTAAGATGATGTAAGGATATTATTATAAAGATTTTATGTTTATTTATATAAGTTCTTGCTTACTTTTATTATCTACTTAAATGTAATACTCCTGTGAGTCTCCTTCAATCTTGGAAGCACGCCTTGCATGTGATATCGAAGCTCCTGTATGACTAAGGTTGTCATTCATTAGCTTTAATATTATACGGTGGACTGCCATGTTTAGGATACCCTTCGGGGCGTGACACATACAAAAATATTATATGTACTTTTCTTTCAAAACCAAGCTTTGTATTTCAGGCTATCTTTCTAATAATGTCCTTTCCTTCAAAAAATGGCACTTTATGTACCTTTTGTTCTTTCTTATGAGCATTAGCAACTTGCTTCACTTTAGTAGATGCTTTCATCTTAAATTTCTTAGTCTTTGGCTTGAGACTCTTTTTAGCCCTTTGACCCACAAGATTAATATAATGAACTTATTGTTTCTTCAATCTTGTTTCCTCTAGAGTGAGCATGCTGGACAATTCATTATTATTCCACTTATCCTTAATAGTGTTATATTTGAAATGGAGCATACTCGAAAGGCAATGAGTTCATAATAAATTATACTAAGAAGTCATCAACATTCATTCCTAATAAGTGACTTATTTGTAGACTGAAATCATTCTTCCACAAATTTAAGATATTCTTTAGTAATCTTAAGTTGTGAAAAAATTGTCTTAATGCTATTAGCAATAGTCATTTGCATGAAATTAAGACATCATATGTTAGACCTTTCTCATAAATTATATTTCAACTTCTTAGCCCCATTATTTGTGTAAGTAATAGCTACAGGTTTATCTTCCAATACTGCCAAGTCAAGATTTAAAATACCTAAATGGAAATTGACTTGCTTACTTCATTCAAAGAAGTTCAAACTATTGAACACACTAACAGAAGAAGCTTGTGAATGAAGTAAAACCATTGCAAATATATAAATGCTCAATAGATTAAATGGATTCACAGGATAAACAATTTGAACATATTGCAACTCTCCTTTGGGAAAACATAACAATATATTATTATAATGAATGCCAATAATATATATATATATATTTATATCATTTTTTTGACACATATATATACTTAATAAGCAAATATTTATTCTATCTCCATTATATTTATTAACCATAGAATATTAATTTACCTTTGGCAAATCCTAAAGGCTTAATGATTGATAAATTTCATTTACTTAAACAATTTTAATATCGGGCATTCCATAATGGTTTTCCTTATGAATAAATGACTCTTTTATTACATGACTAAAGGTTGATTAGTTTGACCAATTTGATGACTAACGAACTACATAAATCTTAATTTCAAGTAACAATATTTAAATTATAATATGTTAAATTGTATTGACAGGTATTTAAAATATTAATACCTTAAGCAACTTACTCTCAAAAGTTGATACCTTCTAAGTTAATTTACCTAATTATAATATGCAATTCAATATTTCATTAAATTATTATAACTCAGAAACTCCATTAATATATACCACTAAATAGGTTTAATACATCTTAAATATAACTTTATAAAACATAAAGAAAAATCCCAAGACTCGTCATTAAATTTTAGACCTCAGTCGCGGGCAGCACCATGCCTAACCCTTTGACAATTAAAAAGGCTACTTGTTGAATTAATCGTCAATTGGTCTTGGGTGGCTACGAATGGAAAATAGAGTTCGTTTCATGCTAAAGAACAGCTAATACATGAAAAGCAGGTTAAAATTAATGGCAACCCATTTTTTTTTTAAATTTCTTGGCTGGTGTCCATCCATCTAAAGATATCAAAATTTATTTGGAAGCTTTGTAGAATCATATCAAAGCCTTGCAGAATACATAGGTTTCCCGTGATGCGGTACTTCTATTACAAAGTTTATTATATAACTATTACGTTCGTTTAACAAATATGATGTGTACGAGAGAGAGATATAAAATTATATATATGAACAATCAAGAAATAACAGTGATTTCTTATATATCATCATCATATAAATAATAATAAACAATCCATCATCATCAACATTGTTAATTTCATTGCAGTTAAATATGGTAAAATCTAAAATCGAGATTTTAATCCATTAAAGAAACAAAATCACCATCACACTCAAAGTCCAATCAAATTCAATTAAAGTTGTAATTATTATTCAAACCATGCTATGATTTTAAAACTTACGAAAAAATTAATCTTTATTTGTGAAACATTATTATTTTTTAGGATATTGAATAAATTAATTTACCATAAACATCAAACAACAATATTACATACCTAATGTAGAAGACGCTGTTAATTAGAGGAAGATTGATGGATTTTTTTAGATAAATTGGTTTCTTCCTCTTGATTTTTCTTTTCGTTATAAATACTTTTTTTTTTTCCTTTTTCTTTTAACGGAACAAATTTATTGTCATATTTTTTTTTTCTTTCATTATAATCCTAATAGGTAGAGATGAAGAATTTATATATGTTTTGCTTTTATCTTGTATGTCCATCAAATAACCAATTTTCATGGTAGAGATTTATTTTGACTATTAAATATATAGGTTACCGAATCTATTAGAAGTAATATTCATAACTTTCAGGTTATATCCTAAGACAATGATCTAACACCCATCATATTAAAACCACAAACCATAAGATTTTCATTTAACATTTGCTTAGAAAAGACTAAGTATCTCTCTATCTTTTTGGTTCATCGTTTTGATGTTGTTTTGTGTCAAACAGAAATTGAACCAATACTGATATGATACTGATAAAAAACTGATAGTTTTACTCTTAAACTAACCAAACCAAACCAATATTGAACCGATACTGATAAAAAAAACTAACAATCTAAAAAGGCCTATGAAACCCTTTCTCAACCTCATTGTAGGCACAACAGACTGCTTTTTTCCAATTTTTCAAATCATTTATGCATCCCTTAAAGTCATATAGTCCAATTTCGCATCATAGATTTGGAACCATAATGGATTATAAATTAGAAGAAATTTCTCCAAATTCCAATCAGTTTGCACTCTTTTATTCCCAAACAATCCGCTTCTTCAATAAATCAAGAGCCTCATCTTCATTTTTAGATTCACCAAAATATACAACACACCATTTTGATGAAATCGCAATATCTTATATTTTTTCCATCATTTTTCCAAACCCTAATTACTGTAGATCTTCTTAAGATCTTACCTGATATTATAGATAGCCATCAGCAAGATTTTTTTTTTTTTTTTTTTTTGTCAATTGATTTCTGTAATGATTTCTAGATCTAGAAGAAACATGCCCCACGGACACCTCATTGCCCATACATTGTACTTGATTGCAAAACAGATAAGAACTTGTCTAATAATGCTAGGGATGCTGGTGACTGGCGGACAACGATGCAATATGCCTATGTAAGCCATGTGATCAATTAGTGAATATACTAATACCAAGATAAGTCAGAACATAAGCAACTTGCGCTTTGATTTTCAAAATTGACGGGAGAGAAAAAGTCCTTATTTGAAAATTGTATGCTAATAAGTCGTTTCATATTTCTAAAGAATGAAGCAATCGCTATTGTGATTTGAAACCGTGGACTTGAATAGCAACAAGTGCTCCACCGGCCACATAAAATATCACTTAATTTTCATTGTGTTATTATTGTCAGCTTATGACTATCACTCTTTTTCTTTTATGATAAATAAATACTATCGCTCTAGAAAAATATGCTATCTATATCTCATGAAAGATCTCAAAACCTTTGATTTTCCCGGTAAAGATTTTCAAAGCGACCTTTTTTTTTTTTTTTTCTCCATGTAAACGAATAGAAAAGTATCTATAACCACTAAGAGGAGTGAGAGAGAGCAATTGCAAATATATTATTTTGGTGATATTTAACATTTCAAAGGTTGAGCTGTCGGCATTCGGCATGGCTGGCTTTTCGATGGGAATGGAAATGAAGGGCTTGATCTTGAGATTGCTTTTTCCACTCTTATTTCTTCAATGTTAATATTCGAAATGGAAAACGCTTCATACAAAAAGCTATAATTCTTCATCATGAAATCTGGAGCATTAATTTATGCTTTTACAGATATGATACAAGCTTAATTTGTTTGACCATATTTTTACTCTAACGTAATACTTAATATATAAATTATAATACATATGATAATTCATATGAAGTTAATTAGATAAATTAAGTTTATTTCAGTTCACGATGATTTAAATGATTAAAAAGATATCACAACATTTAGAGAGTAAGTTCATTTTAGGTCACAACGTTTTAAGTGGATAAAAAGAGGTTATAACCTTGAGAAAAGTGATTCAATTAAGATCACTATTGGGACATGTTATAACGTGTCAAATCTTCTAAGTTTTAATTTTAAATATTTCTCTTATTAATACGTGTCAATAGTAATCTTAATTTACTCACTTCTCTAAATGTTGTGATATCTTTTTAACTATTTGAAACGTTGTAATCTCAAACAAGTTCACCTTCAAACGTTACGACCTTTCAGTATAATTTATTCAAAGTTAATTCCATCTATTATGTCACTTACCCTACTTGCATTAGGTAATAAGAACATGGAAGAATTACCATTCTATGTCATGACAAGCATTATAGGTAAATAGGTATATAATGGGTGTTTATCCAAACTTATACAAATCTTGCATCTAAACCTATCTTATAGTGTGAAAAAAAAATAGGTTTAATTTTAGAAATAATATTTACGTCTCTAAGCATAAAGTTTTATTTAAAAAATCATCATCGTTGATTTTATTTTTAGAAATATAAACTATTTTACTAATTGTTCGTTGTCAAATTTCTATCTCTACACGTTAATTTTCTAATAGTATCTTACACCAAGATAAAGCGTATTTTGTAGAACCTATAATTTTTTTCTCAAATATATAAATTTTATCTTTTTCTCTTAAATCCCAAACGCATAATAGTATGTACGGTTTCTTATATATATATATATATATATATATATATTCTTTATAAACTACATATGAAAAGAATTTTAAAAATTAATTTATCGATATCAAAATTTTTGAATATGCAGAATTTGTACATGTGAAAGTTGATATTCATAACAACCATATGTGGAAACTGCTTTTGTAATATCAAGCAACATTATAAAACCTATAGCAAATTTTAAAGTCTCTAACTTTAGGGCACTTCTATATTAATTTATTTAAAAACATAAATAACAATTTTTATGCAACTTAGATGAAAAAGTACATACAACTAATTTTTTTCCAAAAGAAAAAATAAAAGTGTTTTGCAAAAAATAAAATAAAATAATGCTAGTTCCTTTTAAAATACAACAATAAAATTTCTCCAAATAAAATTTTGTAGAAGGAAGTCACAAATAATAATAGTGAAGTATTGTTATTTGTTTTTCATTTATTGATATTATTTTGCAATCTTTAATATGATGGATACGTGCTATTATAGAACTTGTATCCTCTTTTTATTAGAGTACAAATTCTTAAGGGAATACAACGTGTAAAATCTTGATATCCATATCCTATCTCATGAGGACAGTATTTAAAATATATATATTTATACTTTACATTGTAACCTTTTATAACCATATGAATCCTATCCAATTGAATAGGATACTCACATATTAAAAAAATAGTAAATATGACAAAGTTTCATATATATATAAAGTGGGGTTTAGTAGCGTATGAACGACAAATTTGTAATGATGAGGAAAACTCATGTTAATACGAAATAGTGTTATTTTTTAAAGTACCATTGTAAACAGGGGGTCAAGTTGAAATATAAAATATACCATAGTCTGAATACGTTGGATCCACTGATGATGCATAAGCAAACAAAACAAATACATGGCATGCCCTGTGATTTCAATATTATAACTGTTGTTGCTTGAGAAACGTATATTTCATTTATTTATTTATTTGAGGCGAGCCTATGCTAGATGAAGTGATGAATTTTAAAAACAAAAGGAGCATGGTATTTCACATATTCTCTCCTGTTGGTCCCCAGGATCAATGATCAACAAATGAATACATATATTTATATATATACACAAACATTAATAAAAAGTTCACCGGCTGAAACAAAAACTTGAGCTGAGTTTCACCTTAAATTTAGGATTTTTTTGGATTGTCAGTTTTTTATTAATATAAGTTCAGTATCGGTATCGGTTCATTATTAGATTAGTTTTATTAATTTATGAGCAAAACTATCAGTTTTTCATCGATATTATATTAGTATTGATTTAGTATCAGTTCAGTATCTATTTGGTACCAAAACAACGCCAAAACGATACCAAAATGATGAACCAAAAAGACCCTTATTTTCACCTACCTCGTTCAACGACTAAAGAGGCAAAACTCACCATTGACTAGAATAGTAAGGGACGAGACTCACCTCCTATTCTAATGCATCATATCATACTAAGATAGAGACGAGACGAGTTTCGCCCCTTCTATAAAAAGGGTGGTATTCACCTCATTCTATATTAAGGCGTATTTCACTTCTATTTCCTTTTTTAGGCAACCATAGCCTCTTTTGAGCAAATATGACAAAGTTTCACTAGTGAGTAAGGAAAGGATTTTTTTTGCCTTTCTAGGCCAAAATTTTGACCTATTAAGACAAAAATTTTCACATCTTTTAGCTATTTTTCTACGAATGATACAACACATATACATATGTGTATATATATTCATGTGTTTACAACTTCACTGTATATATCACCGAACATTTTGATATTAATATGTATAATCGTATGTATATTTCTTAACAACAAATGAACAGATACATTTTCATTCTAAAAGAAAACTGAACTTTAGTTTTTCTTAGAGAAGAGAACCACCTGACATAGTGACAACAAGAATATGATAAATTTTTAGACCACCAAAACTTTAATAATCAGTTCCGCACATGTTGAAATTATACGGCATATATATTATACTCATTTATATCTGTGTCCTCTACGTTAATGGTTGGTGGTGAGGTAACAATATATACGTCATCCATGCGTTCAGCAGAGAATTATGAAAATTGGCTGTACGAATATGTAATACGCATAAAAATCACCTTTTTTATTTTCCAATATATATCACCCGTTAAGACACCAAGTTTGACATTAGAAAACATCCTTTGAACTAGAGAATAAATAACTTAGTTAGAAATCTCTAGTATTTGTTAAGCTAATCAAGTCATATATATAGACCATTTAAATTCCTTACATATATATATATATATATATAATTTTTTTATGTTCTCCTTATGGAATATCATACCTATTGAAAAATAAGACTCCTAAGAAAAAAAAATGAATACATGTCATTTCTATTTATTTATTTTTTATTTTTACTTTGGATAGTACTTTTGTTTTCTAGGATTTGTACATATTTGTTTAATAAATAGCTAAAAAATACGCGTATTGAAGGCATAACGATAATTTTTTTTTTTTTAAAGAAACACTAGTAAAAACAAATATATATGAGAGGCATCAGCAAAGTTTGAGTCTCACCGCCTCTTATATTTCATGACTTGCAGACCTAGTAGTATATGAAGCGAAACTCGCAACTGACCTTGTACATGAGGTAAGTTTCATCCCATTGATTTAATGTCGTTGCCGGTGGAGACAGGGTGCCATAAATATGAAAAGGTTGTTAAAGTCTTATAACTTTTTTTTTTTTTGGGCCCTATAAAAAATCTTATACCTTATATGGTCAAGTTCACATATACATGGAGGGAGAAGAGTGATGCCGGGACAATGAAACATCATGTGGGAAAGTAGACCGTGAGTACTAGAATTATTTGGGATTCCTAAAAAGAAGCTATACGTAGGCGCGTTTCACACCCGGGTGTCTAGATAATATTGGACATTGGATTGACGAGGTTCGGTTGGGGTTCTTAGAACTTTCCCTATTTTTTTTATTGCCTTCTTCTGTTCAAGTAAATGCAGTATAATTAATTAAACAGAACACTATCAACACTTTTTGAGAGGCATCTAATACTTGGAATAAAATAATTATTTTTTTATAATATTATTACCATATTTAAATTTTCCAAATAACACTATCAATGAATATTCAATAAAATTTCTGTGGAATGAAATCACCAATTTTTTTTCCTCTTATAAAATTACAACTTTATTTTGACTTGTAATCCACAAAATTTCAACTCTATTATCATACAACGAAATAACGAATTGTGATTACTTTTCCATAAGCTGCCGAGGACTCCATAGCCTGCTATTAAGCTAAGATCATATTAGTATTTTAATTATATTTCTAATTTGAGCACAAAAATCAAGTATATTTCTAATTAATTTTTTGTGGCTGAAACTAATCAATTAATTGTGTCATTTTAACTCTGGGACTAATAAAAGTAATAATTATTATTTCTCTATTATATTATATTCTATTAGAATTGCAATTATGTTCCTATCTTATATTCTCAATTCTGGCAATCAAAAGTTTAGCTGATTTTACTTCACCAAAAATGTTTTCCAAACTTTTATTTAATTTGTTTCTCTTAAAATACTTATAATTGTCAAATATCAGCTTATTAGACCAAAAAGATTGCGAATTCTAATGACGTTATGACAAGAGCATTATTGTATCATCCACTAATGTTGCATTTGGTTAACAAAGAAAAGAATTGATATTTTTCTTTTATTGTTGCGAAATAGCTATTTTCTTACTTAGTCTGTAAAAATTTTTATGATAAAATAATATCTATTTCGTATAACATGAAATAAATAAGGAATTCATATTTACTTCCTTATTAGGGAATTGCTATTTGTTATGAAAAAGATCTTTTTTTTCTTTCAAAAATACTCCTAGTTATAAAATAAAGAAATTCGAATTTCTTTTCAGTTTTATTCCATTTCAATAAACAAAAAGTGAGGTAAAAGTGGCATTTAAAGACCACCCAAAATACTAATGAAAAATAAGACAAAAATGTTATTTTCACATTGAGAGGAAAAGGTTGTTATATTCTCCTTAATCCTTATCTATATTCTTATAAGATTATAATGGTGAATAAAACATTGCTAAAGATGATAAAAACGAGAAAATACGATAAAAAAGACAAAGCTATAAACATCACTACCACAGAATTTTATTATAGCACATTACGTCAATGGTCAACAGCAACAGTCAACTTCGATCCATATATTTTGTTTCCTTCATAAAACCAACTTTAACGTCAATTTCTCATACGTTGAGAAAGAGAGAGAAAGAAAGAAAAAGATAGCGACAATGAAAACAAGTGGAAAAGTAAAGCACTAGGACTAGAATTCCGACAAATTCTTAAAAGAAGTAAAAAATGGATGCGTGTTTCAGCCCCGGACAAATTTTTATTTGGGGATGACAATGGCATTTGGTTCAATTTTCCTTTTAGACTTTCCCAGTCAAAGTAAAAGTCGACTATGTATATAATCAATTGAAAGTTTTTTGCAAATAAACCATTCTAAATTTCTTTTTAATATATTTGTTTCATCCAAAGCGTTATAATTATCAAATATATATTAATTATTAAATAATATGAAGAGATCACAAATTTTTGTGATATAATTTTTTTTTTTTTTGTTGGTAAATTAAAAATGGATTGAACCTGGTACCACTCACTTAGTATATTATTCATAAGAGGACCAATAACCACTTAAAATTCTAATAAAAAAAATCATTTTCATTAAGTTTTGTTCATTGTGGTTAATCACCCCACCAAGATGAATGTGACTTTCACTTTGTATATTTACTTTTTAAAAGCGACTTGTAATGTCAATTTCTTGAAACTATTACAATAAACATTTGAAAATTTTAAATATCAAATAATAATGAAATGTATTTTTGTAAAATAAATATTCGTATACCTATTAAATCAAGTTGCATATGGCTATAGGAATCAGCTTGAGCGATGTGTCACAAGAGTGCACTATAATAGTAAAGGCATATATAAAATTTTGATATAATGTGGCAACTTTCATGAACCTTAATAATGAAATTAGTAAATTACCTTGTTGGATTGGAATGAAAGATGCACTTATCAGACTTTCATATTTTATTGTATTCCTTCCACGCTATTTTTGAAAGAGTTCCTTTACGGTAAGTTTTATATTTCTCCTCCACATTCCCCACATCTCTTTATAATTTCCCCTTTCTCCTTTCCAAATACAATGTAAGTTCTCTCTTAACAGCTAGCGAATTCTATAGAATTCATAACTTAGGCATGCATCGGTTTGATGTTTAAAGGTCTAAAACCATAATGTTATATTGTTCAGATTCATCCATGTACTTGAAGTGTTATTACATGGATTATTTGTGGACATATACTATTCATGTGTTTTTGATGTGGCATTATGTGGATATATATGTATATATATAAATGAAAAGTTGTAAATCTATTTCAAAACTCATCATAATATATATATGGGTAAATTATTACATTCAAATGTCACAACGTTTAGGAGTAAATTCATATAAGGTATCAACGTTTTGAATGATTGAATAGAAATCATAAACGTTTATATAAGTAAGTCAATTGAGGTATCCCAACGTTCAACTAGTGATGCCATTAAACATTGTTAATAACTCTCTAAGAAATTTTGAATTCAACTTCTTGTTCATAAATATCAATTCCTATGTCCTAAATTCCTAAACTCAAATTAAATATCAAATTCTTACCAAATAATTCTTAAACTAAATTCTAATTCAGATTATCAATTTAATTCCTTCATCTCTTCTAATTATTTCAAATTCCTAGAGATTATCATCTAAAAGTCTTAAGCCCATCATTTAAGATGAAGCCCAAGACCAAACCCAAAAAAGCCTAAGCTCATAACCTTTATCCTTATATTTTTCTTCTTTTCTTTTGTTTATTACCTTTCTTTTTCTTTTTCTTTTTTATCTTCTCATTCTAACTTCTCTCTTCTTTTTCTCTCCATAAACTAACCGTAAATCTCAAATTTAACAAGATCTTAGGAGAAATTGAAGATAGAAAACAAGATAGAATATAAGAAACTGGAACTTGATCAACTAGAAAGTAGTAGTATAATATCAAGTTGTTAGTTGGCTAAACATGTTAGTTATTTGTTTCATTAAATTGATTGTGTAAATGCATGAGTGTCATGAAGTAAAGTTAAATATAAGTTTTATGATAAAATTGGTAGATTAGTAATATATGGACATGCTAGTTAAACCTAGGTATATGTTCATACATGTATAGATTAGAAGTTGATGGCATGATTTTGATAATTATGATATAATAATATGTATATAAGCATTATAAGTATAATTATGGGTGTGTATGCTTATTTTTTGATGTTTTGTTTGAAGTATGTTGTAAATAAGTAGTTAAGTTTAAGGCTAAACAACAAAGGAAAACATAACATATGACTCCTTGTTCATCACAACATGATATGACCTTTGATATGCACTGACTTAAGATTAAGATGAGATAATGGCATGATAAGGATCATGATCTCCTGATAAAATTTTTTTTGAAGAATACGACCTAGGTCACAACCATAATAGAGGCATGATCCTTAATCAAGGCATGATCATTCCTTGGTACTATTTATAAAAAAAAAAAGAAGAATAAAGAAAAAGAAATAATATAAATGATATGTATATTGGTACTTGTGTAAATAAAATAAGTTAAGTGTAAATATAGATCTAATAACTAAATTAGAATTTAACAAGAGTTTTAAGTATACAATGGACTTAATTAATAAATCTATAGGTTCAACTTGACTTATAGACTATATTGAACTAAAATGAACTAGAATGATATCCAACTTGGCTAAGTTAAGCTAATATAGGCTTAATAACTTGTAACTGGCTAGATAATATGCCAGGCTAAACCATAAATAATAAGAGGAATATGTTGTTTCAAAAGGAATATTTGCTAAGAAAAATGAGTAGTTTCACATAAGTTGATAATTCATTTAAATACTATATGAATAATAAGAAGCATGACGTTTTATATTGGGTAATTATAAGCAAAGAAAAAAAATGAATTGACAAACGATAAAGAATTATTTGTATCTCGGCATGCCGAATTTTTTAGCCATAGTAAGTTCCTACTTTAGTCTAATCAATGAGTGTTCAATATGAGTTTAATGTAAATGGATGGTTAATTTAATTTCTTTATATGAATTTCTTAAATAGATGTTTGCCTCTAAGCCAACTCTCTTATTTATCTTCTAAGATAGTTTTCTAGCATACTCTCACTCTTGTTTGGATTTTGAATATGATAATAGGTATGCAGTAACTTACGTGTTTGTCACACCCCAAACGTATCCTGGTTGTAATACACATATTATGATACTATCTTATGTCTTAAATTATATATTTAGAAGGTTGTATGACATCAAAAGAATTAGTTACATATGCTAATACTATTAATCCTTAGAATATGACATAATTCACAAAACAGGATCTTTTTTGTGAGATAAAATTAAGAATACATATAAGATACAATAACATAATAGAACTTTCTAAATAACTGTATAAATAATATGATATTACAGACCATAACTTATAAGTAAATTCCTCAAAATATATAAAATGATGTTCAAACATCATCTAACATATATCACTAGATCGTACTATCCTATCTAACCCATAATCCTTCTAGCTTTAGAACCTTATCGCTGCTATGCTCTGGTAAGATACCAACCTTGGCAAAAGATTAACTTGTAAGGACTACAGGAGTGTGAGTATAAACAATGACTTAATGAACAACTAGAATATAACATACATCAAACAAGTTATTAGCAATCATATGTAATGAAATAGTTAAACATATGCTCAAATACAAGCTTTGATAACTTGAAATCCAAATAGGATGAAGATTTACGCCCTCTCATCGGAGTTGAAAGAACCATTACTCAATGACACACCTACCTAGGAGAAACTAAGCATAAATGAATGATAACAACACTCACATTAATTATCTCTTTATATTTATAGTATTTTAACACTCGAACTCCACTAAGTGTTAGTCCTTTCATATCGATACCAAAGGTAACATCCTTCATAGGAACTACTAGTAAAGGTAATCTTTTCTACAAATACCATTTAGAAACCAAGTATTACCAAAGAATCAAAATACTAACTTGTAGTAGGCTGTCACACTTATTTATTATGCAAATTGTGAATGCATGACTATTTATTTATGGCGCCAATAGTTTTTAGTCAAGTTCAAGGTGATCACGCAAAAGACAGACATTCAACATGCTACAAACATCCAAAACATTAGCAAGTCCATTACCACTTTTCTTAGAATAACTTGACAAAACATCCATACACAGTTTCCACGTGTTCATAATCACATCATTATTATCTTTGCATTACATATACTACTAAACTAGAAAACACAAACAATGCAATATGTCTAAGCTACTTACCTGGTCATAATGTCTAATCGTAATAGTCAACCAGGAAATCTTCAATAGTATTGAAATCACCTATTGAGATGAATGGAAATATTCACCAATTAGTTATATAAATTCATAAACGACTTCTAAGTCCTAATGAATGCCTAAGTATCCTAAAATTGGTTTTCTTTTTTAACATTTTTTTGAGCTGTTTTCTCATTTCTAGTCCAAATTAAGCTCGTGAATAGTCATTTTAAAGGTTATAAAATCTTTTATTCCATAGTTTTATCACAAGGTGCATAATAATTGATTTTTCTTAGGAAAAGTCACCTAAATGATTATGAATATCAGTTTTTATCACGTAATTTTCAACTAAACATATAATATTCATTTTAACTCCAATTTTTACATACCAATAGGTGTTGGAAAGCTTGTTTCAAATACTATCTAGTATTCCACTTAGATTATTCAATCTATAATTTTTGCGATACTTATACTAAGGTTGCCGATGGATATTATAGGGCTCCTTTAGGGTGTGCTTTAGATTTCTAACTTCATTTATAGGTTAAATTCATGCTAATTCAATTTATGTAGGAAAAGTCTTCATATTTGTAATTATCGTCATTTATTTTCTTTTTTCTTCTTTTGGTCATATTCTAAGTTTATAACTATATTTAAGGTAGTCACGTTGTTCGTTTATACCTTATATTTGTGAACTTGTACTATAACCACACTAAGAACTTTATATTTCTTTATAAGACTTATTCAATTAATCAACTAGGGTTTCATATATTATTTATTTGGTTTGTCAATCTTATCTGTCCTACTGGATATTTTCTTCATATTTAGGGTTATAACCCTATTTCTAGATATTCATTTCAATCTTATTAAATATCTAGGGTGCCATTTAGATCTTGTTGGTGTTTTGAGTCTAAATTAATTATAATGAATACATATAGGACCAAGAATCACTATGTGATTCCTGAAGGTCTTGCTAGCTAAATTTTTCTTATAGATGGTGTTATAGTCATTTTTTACTATATATAAGATATGTTAGCATATGAAACTAGTTTGATAACTTTTAAATCTTCATGGGGTCGAATATTAGCATAAGGGCTTCTAGGGTTTTATTGGTTAAGTTTTTGCTTCTAAATCACATTAGGATCTTATTTTTAGTAACTAACCTAGGTTAAATCATTGCTTATGCATGTTACTATCCTCCTTATACATGCTGAATACTATAGGGTCTTAGTACCTTGATATTCAAGTTTGTATTCCTCATGTTATTAACCTTTAAACAAGATGTATCTCTAGTGTAGAGCATGGATGGTTCAAGAGGATGAAAGGATAAAACTTGCACCTAATTTAGCATGATAGGGCCGAATTCTAAGAGCATATAATCAACATTACACATAGATTCCTTATAGCTTCTAAGCATGAAAGTAATTTAGATTTGAAGTTAGATTACAGTCTATCTTGATGGGATGAAATGGTGTAGACAAACCTTCTTACTATTAGATCCGAAACCAAGGATCATAAACAAGGGGTTTAGTTTTATTTGTTCCAAGAATAAACTAACTAGAATAAGTCAATACCTTACCTTAACTTTTGCTTCTTGATGTTCAAATTTGTTTTTAACTAAACGAAGTTTCCCCTTTGAAATTTTACATTTGAAAAAGATAGGACAAGAGTTGATTTGTTTTGCTTGTAGTGGCTCACGGTTGCAAGGACAATGGAAGAATGTTTTATTTTGGTTTGTCCTTAAAAGTTGATGTGTGTTTGAGTAAGATGGGTTGGAGGTTTCAATTACACTCATAGGAAATTGAGGTCTTTGTTTGTTTGTAAACTAAGGTGTCTATTTATTGAGCTACAAACTGTGGAATTAATGTTGACTTCAGTGTGTGCAATTTGGCTTGTGATTTTGGCTATTGAGAGTATGTTTTTAGCCGTTATTTTTCCCCCTTTCATTTACAATTAAATGCCGGTCTTCAAGTGGAGAATTGTATGGTGGAAATTTGCTTGTCTTTAGCAATAGTTTCACACCAATTTGCACAAGTTGTGCAACCGATTCTCAAGCTAATTTTAGATACAATATTCTTTTAATTTTCATGTGTTTATTATGTACCAACTTTTTAGATTTTCATTGGAACAAATGGATAAGTTGTTAACTATCATAAACTTAGAAAAGTCCAAGTTGTTCACAGTTGGGAAAAGGATTTTTGTGTGTGTGTTTGTTTTGTTAATACTTTCTTCTACTCCTATCCAGGCAGCTACGGTAAAAGAGGAGCAATTTGGAGACGGCTTTGCAAGTTACTTGAGTTTGCATTCTTTAATTTAATATAAGGGGAATTTGGGGCTTTATGATTGGTACATATGTCCTTGATAAGTTGAAATTGTTGACAATAGAACTCAATTTGCATATGCAATTGATGATAAAAAATCTTGGCGAGAATGTCCGACTGCTAATGTTCCATTTGTACCGTATATTACATGTATATGTTAATAGGTTAGTTGCTTTGTTCATCAATCATGGGTCTATGCTTGTATAAGCATTTTAGTTATGAGGAGTTTTTCACTTCTAATAGATTATCTAAAGCATCTATAATATCTCTAGATTATCTTTGAATTCAAATCTAGAGTTTAAAGTTTTCGTGATTTAGTATTTTTAGGGTTTTAACTTAGGTGATTAGGGTTTTTGGGTCTGATAGGGTAAATTAGTGTTTCAATCTCAATGGACTCAAAATTCCCTAACGAGCTTGATAATGGGAACTATAATTTTCATTTGAGATCTATATTTAGGGTTATGGATCCGTTTTCATTCCTAGGTATATTTGGTAATCCCAGCGATTCATTTTTAAGTTATCGCTTTATAGCTAACAGTTTATGTAAAGAGATTATCTTTTATTATGTTTGATAACTAGGGCTACTTCTAATTACATCTTGAGTTATTGGCTCAAGATACAAAATCTTATCTTTGGTATCATTTAAGGTCAAAGAAATTTATATTCAGGTTTTTAGCTATCAATGAGCTCTTCACAACTCATAAATTCATCTTAAGGTTTTTATTAGGTCTGAAGTTCACTATCTGATTCATATTTTCCCTTTTATTATTGTAGACTAGTGTGAAAATTCTCGGGGATTACATTGTTTGTTAGGATAGGCATTCTTAAATGAATTAAAACTTAAAGATGACTTAATGATGGCTTCTTCCTTGTTTGTGGTCATTGAATCTGGTCCGGACAGCGACAACCTTACGTGGTGATGCCAACACAGTAGTTAAATGCTTAAGCCATCCCCTATCATTAATATGATAGATCATAGGTGGCTCAACAAGTGTTTAGCCTAACCTTTATCATTGAAAATGATAATTTATAAGTGGCTTGTGCAGGTATCTGATAAGGGAAATAGAATCGGCATAACACCTATTCATATTGGAGAGAAATTGCATTAAGCAGTTTAATATATAGGCTCTATTACTCTACTTAATCATAATGGACTTATATGGATAAAGACGAGTAATAGTAGTGACTTGTAGATGAAACTATTATTTTTAGAGGTTCATATAGAAGATAGAAGATATAGGTATTCTATGTGTCTATATCAACCCTTTGAGTAGTTGCTGCTACTCAAACCCTTCAGATTCCCAATGTTGTCAAAGTTTGAGTACTCCACTGTTGTTTGTTACACTTTAATTTAAAGATATAAACGATTGGATGTTGCATTGCATTAGAATAAGTGTGTATGTCGTCACGTGTGTGCTTGTGTTGCTATTGTACTGGGCTTTGGCTCATTATTTTCTTATTTCCAGGTAATGATTGGATGATAATAATTGCCTCGATATGGGATGACTTTAAAGGTGTTTGATGATGAGTGAAGTGGATTAGAATCGTTGGATTTGTTTTTTTTTTTTTTATTTAGGATCTAGATTTATCTTTTGAAACTTGTATTTTCTTAATGGCCTGGTTATAGAGCCCATGTTTTCTAATTTAAGCATTAAAGCTTTGTTTTTCCATATTGAAAAGTATTCAAGTTTAAGATACCTGGTGGTATGGTGTTTTGTAAAGGTTGGACTACTCAAGAGGGTAGTTTATGATTTTCTTTATGAAAGTTAATCTACCCATAAGAGTAGAAAATAAAATACTTTTGTAAGATATATTTTACCGCTACTAAATCTAATTTAAGGATTTCAAAATTTAAAATTGGTTAGCAAGTGTTCACGATAAACAAGTATTTTAAGATAGCCTTTGCATATAATGCATTGAGTATTGTATGTGGCACTGGACACGCCTAGACCTTGTTTCAGGGTATGACATATTGTTTACCAATTAAAAATATACATGTTAAGAATAAGATATATATATACACACACACACACATAGGGAAAGCTTATGAATTAAAATTAACAAAAAATAAAATATTTTTTTATAAATATAAGGCAATTACAGTTATTTAATTAGTAGACTTAATAAATTGAAGTTTTATTGGAATATTTAATTCCTTTTTTTCTTAAATGATGTGTTAACTTAAAGTATGCATATAATGTTCCATAGTATAGGATCGAAATTTTATGAACATAAAAGAATTATGCTGATCTAGATAAAATTATGCAAATGATGAAACTATTATAAATGTTACATCACATACATATAATAGGTCATGTCTTTTTAATAAAACATATTAGATAAAAGATATATCCTAATGGCATAAATACAACCTTTTTAGAAGTACTTGTAAACTTTGTAGACTTTCTTTTATGGCTATTAAACTCAAGGAATTTATTTGTTTGAAAGGTCTAGGGCTTTGTACATAAATCCTTCTATAGTGTGAGTATATATTAATTTCTATAATACTTTGATGTAGTACCCAAATTAATATTAATCATGTTATGAGAATTAAATGACATGTTTCTACATGTCCTTAGTTATAGTGTGTGCGCGTGTGCGTGCGTGTGTGTATGTGTTAGGGTCTTAACTTTGGCTCAGCTCTCTCCTAACCCTAACTACACTTATCCTCACACGGATCACTCTCAATCACTTAGAAGGTACGAATCTCTTTGTCTCTCTCACTTTCCTTTTTTCTCTCGACAAACCCTAATTCCTCTCGTGTTTGTGTGTTTATTTTTGTAGGAACAGACTATGGCTTGATTCGAGCTAAGCCAAGCTCCAAAACCCACAATTAGGGATGTAACCTTTTCCTCCCCCTTTATTTCTGTTTCTTTCTTTATTTATAAACTACAATTGAGTAGTTTCTATCTATTCTATTTGTTACAACCACTATGTAATCTATTACAATCAACTATTTTTCTGTTAAATCTGTTGCATTTCCTAACTATTTATGTATACAAGTCTTTGAGAAGTTTTGTTTTCGTTGGTTCCGTGATTCGTATGTAACAAGTTTCTCCCCTGTTGAAACCCAACCTTGTCCTCAAGGTTGATTTGAAAATGTGATAAATCTTCCCAAGTCGTATCTTCAATAGGAATCCTGAGCCACTGCACAAGCACTTGAGTCACTTTTTGACCCTATCTCATAATGTCCCTATGAGCCACTATAGCTAATGGTTCCAGTAAAGGACCATTTCTATAGAAATTCATAGGTAACTCCAAAGCTTAAAAAACAGATCCATGAGCCGCCTTTAAACATGAAACATGGAAAACATTATGGATCTTAGCATGTTCTGGTAGGTCCATAGCATATACACATGACCCAATTCGTCTAGAAATCCAAATGGTCCATAATATTTTTTTGACAATTTGTGAAAGTTCCCAGAAGTAGTCTATCTATAAGGTTGAAGCTTCACAAAAACATAGTCTCCCTCCACAAATTGAACATCTGTACGATGTTTGTCTGTCTGAGCCTTCATGCTCTGCTGTGCCCTAAGCATGTTAGCTTTTAAGGTAGCTAACAATTCATCTCGAGTCACCAGATCAGCATCCACTACATCCAATTTGGAATGACCTCTGATATACATGAATCGTAGGTGGTGCCTTGCCATAGACAGCCTGAAAAGGTGTAGACCAAATTCCTTCATGATAGGAAGTATTATAGGCAAATTCCCCCAGGCCAAGTATTTGAACCACTCCTGAGGTCTTTCCATACAAAAACATCTGAGATACTGCTGTAACACCAGTTCATCACCTCAGTTTGCCCATCCTCTGAGGATGATATGCAGTGCTCATACATAACCTTGTCCCACTTAATTTGAAAAGTTCTTGCGAGAACTTGCTTAGAAACACAGTGTCCCTGTTTGAAACAATGGACCGAGGGTAGCCATGTAAGCGCACTACCATAGTCATGAATAACTGAGCTACTGTAGTCGCATTATAATGTGCTTCTAAGGCTCCATGGTGGCAATACTTTGATAATCTATCAACAACCACTAAGATCACAGAATAGCCATGTAATTTAGGCAAGCTTGTTATGAAATCCATCGAGATATCTTCCCATATTTGTTCTGGAATTGGTAAAGGAGATAACAACCCAGCTAGACTAGCAGTAGAATTCTTAGCTTATTGACAAACCAGATAACCCTTGACAAACAACTCCACATCATGCTTCATTCCGTCCCAATAGAACTGTGAAGAAAGCCTTTTTATAGGTTTTTGTCACACCAAAATGACCTGTCATTGGAATAGAATGAAATTCCTGTAATAATATAGGAATGAGGGTTGATGTGGGCACCAAGAAAAGCTTCTGGCAAAATATAGAAGACCTGCTTCCATTGTAAATGCCACCGCATGGTCTGATCTGTTTCCAGTTTGCAATAATATTCTGAAAGGCAGGAACAATGTATATTGCTTCTTCAATTCGTCTGTAATCCCAAAGTGGGCATGGAATAGACTAAGAATTGATATAAGCCATCATATTGTCAAGATAGGGAATCTGCAACAATATTTTCAGCCCCTGACTTATACACAATGCCCAATGGTATAGTCATACCCCATCAATTTAGTCAAATATTTATGTTGTTCAAGGGTTTGAATAACCTGGGTCAATAGCTCCTTAAGGCTTCGATGATCAATCCTAATAATAAAGTGAGAACCAAGGAGATATTGTCTCCACTTCCTAACCACAGCAATAAGAGCGTGCAATTCTCTAACATAGGCAGAGGCCTTGGTTAGATGAGATGGCAACTTTTTACTAAAGAAAGCCCCAGGTCTATTATCTTGTAGTAAAACTGCTCCCATTCCAGAACCTGATGCATCAGTTTCCAAGGCAAACTATTTGCTGAAATATGGCAAAATTAAAATAGGAGTTGTGGTCAAAGCCTCCTTCAATTGTTCAAAAGCCTTAGTTGCCATATCAGACCACTAAAAACTGTCATTCTTCAACAAATCAGTAAGAGGGCTTGCAATAGTGGCATAGTTGCGAATGAATTTTTTATAATAACCAGACAAACCTAAGAAAGCCCTGAGCTGAGAAGTAGGCACTATCCAAGCCTTCACAGTAGCCACTTTAGACGGTTCAGGCGTAACTCCTAAAGCATTTACCACATGTCCCAAATACTCAATACAGTGCTGCCCAAATGCACATTTTGATTTCTTTAAAAACAGGGTGTTGTTTTGCAATATCTGCAACACCTTATCCAAATGTGCTAAATGTAATTCTAGAGTCTTACTATAGATGAGTATGTCACCAAAAAATAAAATAACAATGACAAATTTTCGTAAGTAAGGCTTAAAGAGTTGATTCATCATTGCCTGGAATGTGGAAGGTGATTTACTTAGTCCAAATGGCATGACTAAGAATTCATAATGTCCCTCGTGTGTGTGGAAAGCAGTCTTTTCCACATCTTCAGGCACTATCCTAATCTGATGGTAACCAGCACACAAATCTAGTTTTGAGAAAATCACTACTCCATGAAACTCATCCAATAATTCATTTATTGTTGGAATCAGAAACTCATCCCTAATGGTAGCTGATTTAGGGCTCTGTAATCCACACAAAAGCGCTAAGTCCCATCCTTCTTTTTCACCAACAATACAGGTGATGAATAAGAACTAGTGCTATTTTGAATAAGCCCTTGTCCAACATATCCTTAACCTGTTTTTCGATTTCAGTCTTCTAAAAGGGGATATTCTATAGCTTAACATTAATGGTCATGACTCCATTGACTAGATGAATTCTATGTTGGATCTCTCGAAAGTGGCAAGGATGAAGGTGGCTCGAAAATCTTAGGATATCTGCCCAGTACTGCTTCGATAAGGGTATTGTTGGGGAATCCGCTGTAGATAACTCCACATAAGCCATCAAATGAAAGCAAGTAGCTACTGCATCTACTTAAATTAAATGTTTTGATTGATGATGTGTTATTTGACCACTTAATACTAAATTTTCTCCAAACAAAGATACTATTTGAGTATCAAGAGTGAACTTCATGGATAATTCATTGTAGTCAATGGTAACTGGTCCAATCTCCTGTAGCCACTAAACTCCCAAAACCAAATCTACCCCTTGTATTGGCAGAACATAGAATGAAGTCGAAAAAGTGAATCCCTGAATACTCAAGACCACATCTTTGCATAAACCCTCACACTTTAATTGTTGGCCATTACCAATCATAACATGAAAAGCTGGTGATGGTGAAACAATTAACCCTAAATGTTGGGCAATCCTTGTCTGAACAAAATTGTTTGTACTTCTAGTGCCCAACAACACAGAAACAGGAGTATTTCTAATCATACCCAGAAATCGTAATGTCCTAGGTACTATATTCCCACTTAAATCATGGTAACTGATTGCACATTCAACATCAGTTTCAGGAATATCTTCACTAACAGGATAAGAATACTCCCCATTTTCAACAGGTTCATCATCAATCATCATTAAAAGAAACTTAGCCTTGCATTTATGTGATTTAGAAAATTTTTCATCATAGTTATAGCATAGACCTTTTTCCCTTCTTGCTTGCATCTCTTCAGGAGTTAATTTCTTTATTGGTAATGAAGAACTTGGTTTTGAAACTACATTCTGATTAGGACTGAATGGCTTATGAAACTATAAACTATTCTTTGAAGAATGAGAATGAACAGTTGCAGATTTAAAAGCATTAGTACTATCATGTAGTTTATCTTCATACATACGGGCTAACCAAATTGCATCCATCATTGTCTTAGGTCGACTAATCTGTACATCTCTTCTAATGACAGGTTTTAAACCTGAGATAAAACAACTAACCAAGAAAGATTCAGGCAAACCTTGAGTTCGATTGGACAGTGTCTCAAATTGAGACTAATACTGAGCCACCGAGTCAGTTTGGAGTAGCTTGGAGAGCAATCCCTAAACGTCCTATAGCCTGATGGACCAAATGCAGTAGATCTGAACAAACTTGTCCCAAGAAGACAAGCGTTTGTTAAAAAACATCCACTTGTACCACTGTAGGGCATCACCGGCCATGGTAAAGGAACAAATGGACAATCTTTGATCTCCATCAATGTGATGGAAGTCAAAAAATTGCTCACTTGAAATATCCAGCCAATAACATTTTCTCCTTGAAATTTAGAATTTCCAACTTGATGCCTTTAAGTAATTCTTCAGGAGCTACCGAAGAATTTGAGGATGATGAATCAGTAACAGTTTTAGCCCTTTGTTGATTAGAATTCTGATTCTGACTCAATTCCATTTTATCAATCCGGCTTGTTAAAGCCTCCAATTTTTTTTTTCCATTGATTCCTGCATAGAAATCATTGTATTTTTTAAGAATTCCATATGGCCACTTGAGTAATTGAATGTGCGCATTTGCTCTGGTTTTAGGTGCCATGAAGAAGTCCAAATATGAAGAAAAGAAGATAGAAGCAAAAAAGAAAGAAAGATGAAGAAATAACGAGACACCAACTTATTAGGGTTTAACTTCGGCCCAGCTCACTCCTAACCCTATGCTTATCCTCACACGGATCATTCTCAATCACTCAGAAGGTGAATCTCTTTCTCTCTCTCACTTTCCTTTTCTTTCTCGACAAACCCTAATTCCTCTCTGTTTGTGTGTTTATTTTTGCAGGAACAGACTAAGGCTTGATTCGAGCTAAGCCAAGCTCCAAAACCCACAATTAGGGATGTAACTTTTTCCTCCCCCTTTATTTCTATTTCTTTCTCTATTTATAAACTACAACTGAGTAGTTTCTATCTGTTCTATTCGTTACAACCACTATTTAATCTGTTACAATCAACTATTTTTCTATTAAATCTGTTGTATTTCCTAACTATATATGTATACAAGTCTTTGAGAAGTTTTGTTTTCTGTTGGTTCCGTGATTCGTATGTAACAGTGTGTGTGTATTAAGAGAATATAGAAGTTTTGGACTCCAAACCTTCTTATTCATAAAATTACCCATATATCCTTCAATACTATGTTAAATTTAGGGTAATTGTCATTTTTGTACCTAAACCACATCTATTTTTGCAATTAATCACTTAAAGTTTAAAAAATATCAATTTAATAATAAATTTCACACATTTATACAAATAATCAACTAAATATTAACAAATTTTGTAATTAGCTACGTGAATTTTATCCTTTTTTTGCAATTAACTATCTTATCTAGGTACTACAAACAATCCATTAAAGTTTGTGAATAGTAAATTAATGCTTTTAAATTACAAGTACTTAATGTAAAAAAAAAAAAACTACACATTGTTAATTGCAGCCATGTAGAATCTTTTTGATATGCCCTTGTCAAGAGAGGGTCACCAGAGATTTGAGTGCCAATAATCCCCTGTTTGTGGTTAGAATTTAGAAAAGATTAAAAGTAGAAAATATACCCATAAGATTTTAGGGAAAAAATTTTATTTTCAGTTAAGTTTCTTTGTAAATCCATGATATAATTTTAGTTTGCACAAATTTAAATTAGATCTATTAGGCTCTTAATACCCCTCAATTTCAAAAGTTCAAATACTTAAACGATGTAGTTTTGTATCTATGAAATTTTGATTAACTCTTAAGAAAGTGTAACATGTAGGCATGTTTCTATTTTATAGTGTTTTAGTGATGAAATTGCAATCAAATGGAATTTCTAAAAGAAAATTTAGCTTTAAAGACGATTTAGTTGTTGAATTGATGCTTGGACGGTTACTAGATGGCTAATATAAATTTGGAGAATTTTAGAGAAATATTGCTAAATTTATTTAGAACATCTTATTTAATTATTCATATTTGAGGAAAAACTTATTGATTGACAAATGTGTTCCTAGAAAATCAATCTATTTAGACATAATCTTATGGGTTTAATGAGCTGATCTTCTGGAATTTATTTGGGTAATGACAATTATGATTGTGTGGCTAACTGCAATTAGTAAGTATAATTCTACTTTTTCATTAGACCACTATTAATATTTGATGTATACTTGTTGATCAGTAAAGTATAGAAGGGATTTAGGTATTATTTGTTGAGGCTTGAAAAAGAAAAATCAAAGCCTAAAATTTCAATTATGATAATTTGAATTAGTGAAATTCAGTCAACTAATAGGTGTGATTCTAGTTGGTACATATCTAAATAACATCAATTCGGTCATGCAAATGTGATGAATATAATATTCAGAACCCAATGGAGTAAATTGAGATTTTATAAGAAGTAGTTTACTATTATATGAGAATAACTATTAATTTAAACCTATGAACAACTAAAACTAATACTAAAGACTCGGGGACCAACATTCAAATTTGTTAATCTAAGGTGATTACTCTATCCGTCTTTCTATATAATATTTAAACAAAGTGGTCAATAATGCAGAACACGCTTTTGCAATTAGGAATACCTTGCATGTCTAGACTGTTGGTTGTTTATTTGATATTTAAATAATTATGATTGCTTGATTGTGATTGAATTGGAAAAATGAGCTACTTTTACTTGTATGTAGAGTTAGGTGTAGGAATTAAGCATGTGGTTTGATTGGATGCCTTTGAAAGCACCTTTTAATATTGTTGAATCATATAGCTTGATCCTTGAAGTATATTTATTTGCAATCATAACATAATTTACCAATTACCTTTTTGTTTTTTTTTTTTTAATGTGATCGTTGGATACAAAATGAACAGTTTCATATAATATAGTTCTTAGCATAGATTGCATCCATCGGATGCGTAATTACTAAGCTTGCTAAAAATTGCTCATTGTATGGCCTTTAGACTAGAGTGGTGAAATGTCACTCACTAGTTAGGAAACAGTCAATGCGTGTCTTGTGCATTAGTATGGCACTCATGTGCTACATATTTAGAGTGAAGCGACTTGTGTAAATGAATGGATGTAGTAATTACTTTGTATTGCCCTTAGATATGTGTATTGATAACTGGTTGAGTAAATGCCTTTGATGTGTATATGCTTCTCTCTTTATTTTACTTTTGGACTCACTCAGCTCCGTAATGAGGATTAGTTTCTTTTATTCTTACATACAATAATTGAACATTGAAGTTGCAAACTAGGGAGAGAAATCCAGAGTGCTAGTTATCTTATCAATGTTATCAAAGGCAAGTTGATGGAGGATTTAACTTTTCAACTTATCTTAAAATTTTAATTATATAAAAGAAATAAAGAAGTGTTCTTATAAACTTTTACAATTATAACTCAACTTAAATAAATTTTATAAATGTATAACTAAGGGATAGGTGGGGTGAATGAAAAACTTAGAGAGATAGTGTGAAAAAAAAAAAATTTATATGCATTAAGAAAGTTGTATCATTCTAATAATTGATGAGCTTATAAAAATATGATTATATTTTTTATATTTTAGTCTATTTGATTCATACAAGTAAAATTGTTAGACTCTGTTAAAACCATAAAATTCTACCAAGCTTATGTACAAAGCCCGATTGAAATCATAAGATTCTAAAAAAAAAAATAATAATAATAATTCTTTACACGAGCCAATTTGAAAGGACCTCCATATAAGTGTATGGCTAAAATTACGATTTTGATAATAATGCTACTGAAAAAAAAAATGAAAAAACACGTTTCCTTTTGTTTGAATTTGAATATAAGTACTAGAATGATGTATAAATAGCATTTAGGTGGTTCGTAAATATGAGTCGGATGTGTCTGATCAAGTGATACAAGTAATTGTTCTCTATGGATATGTCATTAGTTAAATTAAAGGTTTTGTATAGCTTAAACTATGGATGGAAAGAAAGATGGTTCATTTTGATTCGCAGGGACAATGTTATGCTACCATCACGATGTTGACTTTGATTAATGATCAATATAATAGGATTGAACAGTATGATAGTTAAATAAGGAAACGGAAACAGTTTATCAATGTTTATAGAGATGACTTACAAGTAGGGGTGAGCGTGATACAGTTTGATTTGGTTCGCATCTAAACTGTATATTATGGTTCAATTTTTCTTTTAAATTCGACTCTAATCATATGATTCAGTTCATAATTTTTTCAAATTAAAAAAAAAACAGTTTTGAATAATTTTATTCTTAAAATAAAAATATATTATGTTAAAAACTTTAATTACATGTTTCTAATAATCAATGTAGATATAAACAATAATATTTGAAATTAATTATTTGCATATATAAATATATAAAACTTATAGCAAATGAGAGATTTCATCAATCATAAATTATAATCATACTTGAACTATAATGATATGCTAAACTTGATAAAATAAAATATGTTATCTTAAAATGAGGTGCAAACTTTAATTCATTGTATATTTCTACATGACATATTATCAAGTATATAAACAAAAAGGTAATTAAGTAATAAAAGTGGGTTAAATAGTAACACAAATGGAAAAAAAAAAAAAAAAGAAAAAATTGTTCAAAACACCAGAGGCTAAAATCTAAAAATTATCTTATTTTTAAATACACCATAATAATTGAAACATGGTCTAATTATTCTAAGTTCATTCTCATAAATGATACATATCTAAATAATATAATTTAAAATTAATTAAATCTTTTAAAATAAAACAAATAAAATATATATGTTTGAATTTTTTATTTTAATATATAAAACAATTTAGTTTGTTTTAAAGTCCCAAACCCAACTTATGAACCATACGACTAGGATTGCAAATGAGCAGAGTTACTTGTAAGCTACTCGATCTGCAAACCCCCGAGATTTCATAATTCGTAGAAAATAATTTAAGAAGTATAACACCGAAACCGAAACCTCGAAAATCGACTCAAGTTAAAACCAAATTCTAAATAAGGTCAAACACGTGAATTCTCAATCTTGAGAAAAAGAGAACCCTCAAAATGAAATAGAAAATTCAACTATCGATTGATTCAATATCCGTACATCAATCAAATCAACTATCCGATTCCTAACATGCAAATCAAGATAATATATCCAAATAACGCTCGATAACAAAATAGTAAGATCTTAAATCCTTCGGTGAATTTTAGAATCAAAAGTTTCAATTTTCATCAAAAGTCAAACTGAGTCAACCCATAACCTTAAACTCGGTTAAATGATCCCGAGAACTTAAAAATATTAAATAATCACAAATAAAATAAAATAAACCATAGATATCGAACTAAAAATATAATACGAGCAAAACTCCAAAATTTTATGATCTTACGAATAACTCAATAAAACCGGAAGTCAAACCGGAACCCTAAAAGTTAACAAAGCTTACAACAAACCCTAGTGTTTAAGATCCGGCAATCCCGCGCTCTTAAACTCTAAATAACGAAATGGAAATAATTGTTGATAATAGTTCGTAATAATATAAGGAAGCTTAAAATTATCATATTCACAAAATTATCCGAACGGAATCAGTTTTCAAAAACCATGCCTCGGAACATCAAACAGCAAAAATATTCCATTAATACCAATGACTCGTAAAAATATAAGGAATCCAAAAATATCAGTTTTAGAATTTTTTCGATAGCAAAAAATTACAGATATCGCATTTATACGCGTATTTTTATTACTACCAGTATTTTAATTGTCTAGTTTACTATTCATAGTACTTTTTACTATTCATTACTATTCCTCTATCCCTACTTTTTCTTACTACCTATTCTTACACCTACATACCTATTTTTTATAATTTTCTTTTCCCATAAAAATTCTACACTACATATTACTAAACTTCTCTTACACTTTTCTTCTAAAATTAATTTTTAATCAAATTACTCTCTCTTTCCTTACAATTGCCGTCCACTTCTCTCTCTCTTCACTCTACATTTTTTTAATTAATTTAATTAGATCTAATTTTCATTCCAAAATTCTATAAATACCCCCTTCCTCCTTCATTCTTTCACACAACTCATTCTACTACCAAAACTCTCTCAAATTCTCTACACAAACACTCTCCACAAAATTTTCCTCTACCAAAACTTTATTTCACCAAATACTCACAAAATTTCTCTCTATACATAATCCAACTACTATTTCTGAATAACCACATAACCATACATTCACTACCATCTTCATACCACATAAATACTTTATATAAAATTTCTTCCAATATTTAGTCTATCCATGTCATGTAACTTAACATGACTATGGTGTTTTTTTGAAACTCACATGAATAGTAAAAACAACATATTTATGTTTTGTTCTTGCACATGAAAATCCTATTTTATTATCTTGATATTTTATATGTTGTTATTATTCGTTATTATCATTATTATTATTATGCTAACTTCTTATTCATATCTAATTAAATATATTTATGTACTTATATATAATCTAAAGAGTATATAAGCTCACTTGTTATTTATTTAATTTCATGCCTTATAATTTTTTATTTCATATTATTTTTAATACTAGTCTTTCTAGTCTTAGACTTATCCATATCAAGTCAAAACAATCTTTTCTTTATTTCTTGATTCTTTTTGGAACTAGTCTATTATTAGTCTCGGGATGCCTTAATGAAGCTAAGACTCCCAATACTTGACCGGGATACTTTGATGAAACTAAAGTTCTTAATACTTGATTTTTTATTATCTTGCTTATTATTATTTGTTTCTAGTATTTTCTCATATCCTTATTATTTTACATGCTCATGTACATGTATAACCATAATGATATTGTCTCAACTAAATTTAAAAGTAGAATTTCACTTTATTAAAAGAACTCAAAACTAAGTTTTCTATTATGTGACTTGTCATTAAATAATGGAGTTGGTATTAACAACATAGAAATGGAGTAATATAAATTTTCTCAAATAATAAAGATAGCTTTACCAAGAAAAATAAGAAACAAATACTTTCTTTTTATAATATGGTAACCTAAGTTTTAGTAAAATAATTTCTTAGTATTCAAAGTTTTTACAAAAAGCTTAAGATTAAACTCTTTTTTACTCCATAACAAAACCAAAAAGCAAACTAGTTTTCAAAGATAAAATCAACTCATAAAGTTATTAACCCACTTAGAAAAATAACGATTTTCAAGTTTCTAACAAAGGAACTTATTTTCAAAGAATACAAATATGATAAGATAAAAAAAAAAAGGATTTTATCAATAAAGAAGATTCTTTTCAAATAAAATATGTAGAGGGAATAAAAATCAAGTTTTAGAAAATAAGGACTTATATTCTAAACAAAAATCTAAAAAGAAAAGACCAATTTTCTAAAACCATTTAAATGTAAATTTATAAATAGGTTATTAACAACTTAATAGACTTTTGATAACTTTGATATTTTATCACTAAAAGTAGAAATTACAAAAGACCAAAGTTAAAGGAAAAATTTACGTGTTTTGGAAAAAGGAATGAGGAAAATAAAATAAAAATATACTCATTTATAATAACCTAGGAAAAATATAAAGTTTCTTCAAAACTTGAAAAGGAAATTTGTCAAGTTAAGTTTTAATACTTTAAAATGAAGTATTTTATAAAATAAATTGTTGAGACACTACCATTAGAATTTTTACATATAAAGTGAGCTTATCTATATATTAAAGGGATTTACAATCATATATATATAATATATATATTTTATTAAAGGATTTTTAAATGAAGTTAAGTTGGAAAATTGTTTCGCAAAATCTAGAAATATTCATTTTAAATCTATACCCTACAGTTTTGGAACCTAAAGGACCTTATATGACAAAGATAACCTTAGAAATGGATAGATCTTTTCAAATAGGTAGAAAACGTATGCGAAATTCTGAGTTAAAATGAGCAAGTCATGGCCATTTTAAATTGGAATTTCATTCTATGCAATTTTGACGGACATTGTGACATAGAATTAGAAAGTTTAAGTAGAATTTCTACGAAACACTCATCCTGGGTATTTCTTTTTTCTAGGTGACGAAGGATACGAGATTACCCTTCCTGAGGATTGCTACGACTAAGAAGATTGCGAAATGGATAAGTGAGTTATTCATCTTAATTTCATTACCTTGTTTGTGATTGTAAAATAGTGGCAATAGTATACTAAGAAAAGATAAAAATGGATATGTATTGGGAATTCGAGGATATGTATATATGTGATTCTGTGCTTATGTATGAAATAAGAAATAATAATATCACAACTTCAAATTGCCTATTGAAGTGTTTTGTTTACTTACTTATATGATTATTTATTACTTGCCAAATTGATTGGTTGCCCCTAATAAACCTTAATAAGGTTTGACTTAAGAAAAATAAAACACTCACACATACACATAGCATCCATCAAGTCACATCTCTTTCAGAAGGTTGTTACTCCTATGCGTAGAGTTGGATTGGTTGTTATCGTGGTAGGTTATGGGCCATGTTTCTTCCTAGAGAATCCAAATCGCCCGGGAAATGCGACTCTAGGTTCGAAGCCGAGCCGAGCCAAGCCAACCAAACACTTTGGATAGGGACTTAGGGACTAGCAATAGAAGGTCGTAGATCTTCAACACCGATTCCCTAACCTTCGATACAGAGGGGTAAATCCGTTCTATATATGGTTTCTAAATAACTATATATATTTGTGTAATCACGTGATGATTGCATTATATGTATAGCATATGTGTGAAAATTTAAATGAACTCGTTTGAAACCATGGTGCGAATTAAAAGGAATATCTCACTAAGCTAGTTATAAGCTTATACCCCTATAGATTTTGTTGAAACAAGTATACCCATGGCTTAAATCGAAGATCATGACATTGAGGAAGTCATGGAAGGATGTTAAACTTTTATGAAGACAATGGGAACATAGGATGAAGTTATCTTTTAAGGTTCCTTATATGTAATGTATGCTATGTTAGTGTTTTGGAAATCTTAACAAGTGTATTATTTTGATTCGAAGACCATAGAGGGATATACCCCTAGGAATTGTAATTTACCATGTTTATACTTATGATAAGTATTCTCTTTGTCTTGTTACATAATTATTATCAATGTAAATTGCGCTACTCCGATGCGTTCTCTTGGTTGTAATGTACATATTGTACATGATATGGAAGCCTTCGCATGATTAAGGTAGTCATTCCTAGGCTTTAGTATTGTGTACGGCGGACTACCACATTTAGGATACCCCTCAGGGCATGACACGAGCTCAGCTCGCTTTAGACATGGTTCGACTCCAACTTGTTCAATAAATGAGCCGAGCTCAAGCCTAAGATAAAAATCGTTTATCTAAAAGAGTTGAACTCAAGCTTTAATTCAGGATTGCAAGTTGGCTCGTGAATAAGCTTGTTTTAGGCTCGTGAGCAAGCTCATTAGCAAGATCATTAATAAATTTGTAAGTTCTATATTTATGATATTAATAAATAATCTAACAAAATAGTTAACATTCAAATATATTTAATCGTGATTGCATCACAAAAATACTTAATATTTAAATTATTATATTTAATTTAACGATTAGACAATTAACTAGATGATGCAATGAACTTTAGAAACTCCCAAGTTTACTATCACATAAAATGGATAGTCGGAAATAGATACAACACCTATAAAATATGTTTTGACGGTTTAGATGTAATCTTTGAAACAAAATCAAGATGTTATAGCTTATAGGAAATAAACAATTATTTTTATATTAAGGAAATAGATTTAGTATTCTTCTCTATATTCTTGTAAGATTACAGGGGTCAAAACGAATATCACTGAAAGGTGAGAAGATGGAGAATATAAGTAATAGTAGTGCGCCAAATAAAATTCCTAAAAACATATTAAAAGGATTGAAAGTAAGATTGCGGGCTCATAAAAAACAAAAAAGACACATAGAGAGAGAGAGAGAGAGAGAGAGATAAATGGGAAAAAGCTAAATGTTTACTACTCAAGTGTTTCCAGCATTCCACGTCAACAGTAAACAATGATAGTCAACGTCGCCCAATGGCCATTTTGCCACAGTCAATTTCAGACACATAAAAAAAGCGAGACAAAATCGCAACGACGAGCAAGAAGTGTGAAAGTAAACCACGAGGTTTTAGTGATTGTTTTTGGGAACTTTAATAGGATTGACCGTTGAGTACATATTTTTCAAAATTACGAGGTTCGAGAGCTATACTTTGGATTAGGGGCTATACCCGCGTTGGTTAAATTATAATTTATATTATTATTTGGTTTAGTAAAATTATCTCGAAGATTGAAGAGACCTCTAGTTTAAGTCAAAATTAAGCTAAGCAGCTGATGGCAATGGATTATTATTATTACTACTACTATCATTCAAAAAATAAAAAATTGAATTTCGTGTATTCTACCTAATAAGCCCAGTGTTGATACCACTAAATAACAACACTATTGATAATAACAAAAGATTATTACTATTAGGTTTGAGCAAATCATTGCTCAACCTAAAATTATGGACCACATAACAATATGGACTTTTTATCCATTATTATTAATATGATTAATGTTTATTTATTTGTTATTATTATTATTTTCTTTTCTTTTCTTTTCTTTTTTAACTAGAGTATATTCACTAAGCCCAACACAGAGTCTATTTGTCAATGCTTTAGCTGTCTGGGACAAGTTAAATTTAAGAGTAATTTATTATCAAATCAAAATTTATACACATATATTGGAAAAATAGGAAATTTATAAATATGGGGTAAATATAATGATTTAATTAGTATAGAAGACATATATATATATTAATTTTTTACAAAAAAAAAATCAATTTTTTTTTACATCAAATGATGTAACATTCAAACTAAGGTATAATTTTCCATAATTATGAAGTTTTTAAAAGCAAAAGCGCATTATGACTCTATTGCATGCTCTCATAGCTAAAATACCATAGTTTTGTATTACTCTCCATTAATCTCTTAATATTGATAGTCAAAGGAAATCATATTATGCCCAGCGAAAATAATTTATCATGAAGGGGGTCTTAAAAATGGTGCCAAGATCGAAACTTGAATAATATTAGCAAGTCTTTGAAATATAGTGTTCTATCTTTTGTAATCCATATGATCATCTCCATTGAAACTATTGTTGAACCCTCCACCTTTGTATAAGTCATAACCCTAGTAAATATTGCTATCGAAGTTACCATCATCATTTGAAATAAAAGTCCCAAAAAGGCATGAAAGGTAAATGCCAATATGGTAACTATTGCAAGCAAACATAATCAAATGCCAGCAACATGCAAATTCATAGTTTCTTATGCAACATGAAAGCATGCAACAAATCATAATTCAAGTTAATATTAGTTTAATTAAAACCAGAAAGTACATGCTATTTAAAAATAAAAACTATGAAATCAATCGTGAAAGTACGAACCCTTAATTGCCTTCTGAAGACTAGTCTTGAAAGTATGGGCTCGGATGCACTTCCTAGGAACTGATTTTTAAAAGCGTGGAACCATATTCTCTCGTATAGTTTGGTTTATGAAAATGTGAATATATAGTGCCACTTGGACACCATTTTTGAAATTGCAAGTTATGTTTTAAGGATCTTTAATGACCAAGTTTCGAAAGCGTGGAACAAGTTCTTGAAGATTAAGTTTTCAAAGTATGGAGCAAGTTCCTAGAGTTTAGTTTTTGAAAGTGTTGGCTTATAGGTTTTTGCAAAATGTGTGTTTTTGTATAAGCACAATCATTAAGCAATTGAATTTCTTACCGTACCATTATTACTATAATTAAAGTCTAGTAGTATTTTTCAAAGAAAATTAATAGCGTGTATGATTGAAGAATATGTACACTTACAAGAAGATTACAACAAAACAAATTGAAGAGTGTTATAAAAAAAGGAATATAGTTATAATCAATAATGTTTATACGTAAGCTCAAGATTAAATTAAATGAACTTGGTTTCATTAATACCTATTGTCAATTCAATTCTGACATCTTTTCTAAGTTTAATTTGGAGAAGACCAATGTATTGTGTATTTTATATCATATTATTTCTATATTTTATGTTGCTTCTTATTTAGCTATGTTGGAACATATTATTGCATAAATATGTAAAATAAGTAACTATCATGTCATGAGACCAAGAGTACGAAAACTCCATTGCATACTCTTACTCTTGATCTTACTTTTTTTTTTTTCACGATAAGAAGAACCAAGGTTTAGACATACCACCAAGTATATAAATATATGTTTTTCAGTATATTATACCGGAAGATCACAATATTTCAAGGTAAATTTATTTGATGTCACAAAGATTCGAGTGGTTCATTTGAGATTACAACGTTTAAGGAACTGGGTCAATTGAGGTCATCATTGAGACGTATCAATAATAGAAAAATTTAATTAAAACTCAGAATATTTGACATGTTACGACATATGGCAATGATGACCTTAATCATAATTAACCCACTTCTCTAAACATTGTAATCTCAAATGAACCATTTGAAATATTATCATCTTAAATGAACTTATTGTCTAAACGTTGTAACTTTCCAATATAATTTGTCCTGTGTTTTTAGAAGATTCTTCCAGATGCTCTTATTATCAAAGTTCTCTTTATTCATAGAATCTCAAAAATATTTACAAACTCAAAATTCTTATTATGCTAAGTCTAAATTAAATTGTCTTTCATTTCATAGTTGTATGTTGAGTTAATGTTGTTCGAAATCCCAATAAAATTCCATGCAAGTGACGACAACTGAAAGAAAATAATTTTTCCCTTATTTAATAAAATGATAAGTCTTTATTATTTTATATTGCAGCATCGTGTCAAGATTATGAACTTTTGATTACTTACATTTCTACCAAGTGATTCGAGACTCATCACCATCATCCCTAGAGTCTTAAGCTGTATTCATATTCAATGGTCATATTTCTTGTTATTTGTGGAGCATACCTATGCTCTCAGGTGAAAAATACAAATATACTCACCTATAGCACTGGTAGAAATCTAGGTATAGGATGTGACTTTTTAAGGGATGAATCATCTCTCATTTAACGAGGGCGATTTTCACCTCTAATTGAAGAATGAAACGAAATTTGCCTCGTCGCAGTTAGCAGATGAGGCGAATTTTACCGTTGATTGGGATAATGAGGCTAAGCTCACTTCACAGTCTTTGTTAGTGGCGAAATTCGCCTCATCTGCTAACTAGGATGAGGTAAATTTACCTCATTCATCACTCCCCCCAAACTCAATGTTCATTTCACACACACACATTCACATATTCCATGGTAATTTTTCTCCCACACTTTATCAGTCAGTATTTTTCCTCCATTAGTTTTAGTTTTTACATGAATAAATTTTACTAGTGTATAAAAATGTATTTTTAAAATAAAAATAATTTTGTAATTATATTTTTATTTTTATATAGGCATCTCATAAATTGTTTAGCTCAAATAAGGCATTTGGAGTATTGCAAACATCGAAAGGTTAGTTTAATTTTTATAATAATTTAAATACAATTATTTAAACACTAGTATTTACATATTTATTTAATTATTGTATTTAAATTTATAGTTATGTATTTCTTGTTATTATTTGAAAAAATTATATATTTAGGATTTAGAAATTACATATTATTTAATTTATGTTTATTGCGTTTAACTGCATGATATGTAGATAGCTTCATAATATGTTAATTTAGAAAATAATGTTTCGATATTAGATGCTTAAATAGTTATACAATAATATCTTATATGAATAAGATGTGGTAATTGATTAAATACCAATTTAGGAAGTCTAAACCAAAAGGTTAGTTCAAGTTTTATGATAATTTAAATACAATTATTTAAATGCCAGTATTTATACATTTATTAATTAACGTATATTGAATTTATAGTTATGAATTTCATTTTAGTACTTTAGAAAATTATATATATTTAGGAATTAGCAATTATATATTATCATTTAATACATGTTTATTGTGTTTAACTGCATGATATGTAAATAGTTTAATAATATGTTAATTTAGAAAATAATGTTCCGATATCAGATGCTTTGATAGTTATACGAAAATATCTTATATGAATAAGATGTGGTAATTGATTAAATGCCAACTTTGGATGCATCATGCCCCAAAGGGTATCCTAAACATACCATCACACCTTGCATCTATCTATAGCCCATTCCTAACTAAATATAAGTTAGGGCTTCAGATTGACATAAGAGTATGATATGAATAGGCCACTAAAAAAGGTGCGACACATTTATCCATGATCAAGGTTTTATAAGGTCAAATAAATCATATATGTATATAATGGCATCATAAGATAATATTTCTTAACCATCATCTTAACACAGATCATAATAAGAGCAAATACAACTTAAAGTCTCAAACATAATCGAAAGACATATAAAAACTAGATGGATAATTTTAATCTTCATTTTCTACTTGTCTCACTCGACCGATCTACCCAAAAGATACTAACACATACCGGCATGAGGACACTCATAAGGACGAGCCACGAGCTGCCCCCCCTAAACCTATGAAATCTACAACAGTGTAAGCAGACCACAACTAGTGAAGTAACTAGACAATAAGCACACATCAACAGGAGAAACAAGTTGTATTAACACTCATATGCTATGCATCACTCAACCATATGCATTTTAGTAATAAGACTTCATAAAACATGCAAAATTTATATTGGTGTGTTTAATTTTATAAAAAACTATTATCAATATATAATTTACACATCATATATCAATTAATTTATAATATTATAAATAAAAAAATTTTAATGATAAGTTTTTTATAACACACACAAAATTTATATTAGTGAGTTTAATTTTATTAAAAACTACTATCAATATATAATTTACACATCACATGTCAATTAATTTCTATTAATAATATTTACATATATATGATTTAAATTTTAATAATCAACCTAAATAAATATTATGTCCTTAATAAATTTAAAAATATATGTACATGAAATCTAATAAATTCCTAGCAAATTAATTAGTGCAGCTTCTTAAAATTTTGGGCAAAATTCGTTCAAGATGAGAAATGAGATTTGGCGAGTGGGGGAAAATGCAATGAGGCAAATTTTGCCTCATTGACTAGAACAATGAGGCAAAATTTGCCTCATGACAAGAATGGTGAGGCGAAATATGCCTCATAACTAGGATAATGGAGCAAATTTTGTCTTGTTATGCACATGAGGCCAATTTCCCCTCACAATGTACTTGAGACAAATTTTGCCTCATTTTATCTGTATATATTTCTTTCCCTTAGCTCTTTGTTTCATTTTCTTTTCCCTTCAGTTGTAGTCTCGTAAATTTTCTCTCCATTCTCTTCATTTTTGTCTCCAAATCTTTGCAATTTTTCCTTTCATTTAGATTATTTAATTTTTACATCTGATCCTTTTAAACTACTATTTTTATATATTAATTCCACAGGTTTAGATCATCTAATAAGTTTGTTACCACAAATTCAAAAACATCATAATCATGGTAATTGTTATTATTAGATTTTTTTTTTGGTTAATTTGTATTTCCATAATATTTCTTAAGTAATTAATAGATTTGATTAATGTTTCAGGTACATAAAGATTTGAAATGTGTAATATTTGCATAAATTTAAACATATTTATGATAATATTATTTTCACTAATATAAAATCTAACTAAAAATTGATTAATTATGATTATTAACATAATATTTCTAGTAAAATATTAATATTTATAATTATATTGACAAAATTCGTAATATAGATTATCCCTAAAATTTAAATTACTGATATAAATTCATCAAATTTTAAACAATCATATATGTTATAGAGTATAAAATTCATCAGATTAACTGCAGATTCAATTATGTAATTTTTATATTTTTAAAAAGGATTTGCCTCTTGTATTAACACATGAGACCAATTTCACCTCTTTTTTTTTTTTTAGGCGATTTCTGCCTCATGCAAAATTTATAGGGCCACCTTCACATATATCAAACTTTAAATATACATTTCTATCTCAAACTTTACATATATCTATCTCTAAGATATCATATACATACATATACAACCATCAAAACAAAGAAAAAAAAAACTTACATGTTTAGCCATTTCCATCCACTAAGTCTTCACTACTACTCCTTAAAGTTGATGTATCTCCTCCTAACGTAACTCTAATCTTCTATCTTCTTTTCTAATTTTGATTTCCCTTATGATCTCTATGAAATTGAGATTCTGGGATTGATTTTGAGAAAAGAAAAGAGAACCGAAGAAAAAGAAAGAAAGAACCAAAACAAAAAGGAAGAAGAAAGTTAAATGAAAAGTCAAATAAAAAAACTTCGATAAAAGATTTTAAAGATAATTTTTATGGTAGGGGTATTAGGTTTAAACCTCTCGGATAATTATCATTAGTTCTGGAAAATAATTTAAGAATCTATAGATTAAAAATTAACATCTTTAGTTAGAAATCTAGTTTGAAAATTTAATTTGTAAGAAATTGATATTTAGTTTAGGTCTCTGCTTAAGATCTCATATTTTTAAATAGGCAATTGAATTCAAAATTTGTAAGGATTAAAGAAATGAAATTCCAAACTAGAATTTAGTGATTCAAGATTTCACTAAACATTTAAGTTACATGTTTAAGGGTTTAAGGATTTGAAATTGAAGAAAAAGGAGTTTAGATTGAAAAATGGAGGAGATGATGAAATTTAATTTGTTTGAATAGATAGATAAAACAAAAGATAAGTTGAAAAGGAACATGTAAAATCTCAATTTCAATTAATCTATTTACTAAGTTAATTATGCTAATCTATCTAATTACATCCTATAATTTGCTTAATTTATTTAATCTATCTAAATTCAATTTCTAAACTAAGTTCAAATTCAAGTTTAGAATTAATTATCTATTATACTATTCAATTAAACTATTTCTAACTTAGATAGGTGAAGATTTAGGGTGTTTCAATTATCACAACAACTGAAATGTAAAATTTGATTCATAAAGCCCAAAGAGGAGCACTTCGGGTGACATTGGCTATCAAAGATGTTTATTCTCACTTACAATCTATCCTTTTGGTTGTTATAATAATTTAGTTATGACCTTGTTTTTTTTTATGAAATAATTATTATTGTGTCTGATTTCATTTTAAACATTTAATACTAAATTGCTATGGAATTCTTATTTAAATATATACATATATATATTAAGAAGTTATTATGCAACCATCCTTATAAATAACTATTCAGTGTCCATCTTTCGTTGCCCTTAATTTTTTCAATCAATCTTCTCCTTCTTTCCCGCCATATCCACCCGGAACATTAGGATAACCTATGGCAAAATCCTAGATGCTTAGGAAACAAAACATTTCCTAATTTGCTTGATTAAGCTAATCACTCTAAATGAAACCCAAATATCTATTCAAATGCTTAGGTTAAGATATTAGGATATTACAATAGTAAAGTATATTAAAGATCCTAAAAGAGAAATGATCAAAGAATGAATATAATGATAATATTATTAATTGAAATTATGGTAGTAAAATTGACAACTTTGTTTAATATTAGCAATAAGTAAGGGCAAAGGTAACAATAACTTACTAAGGATTAACCACAAGCTTCTATATATATATATATATATATAATATATATTGAAAAAAGGACTAAATGCTCTTTGGTAATGTATATATTAAATAGAAAAATAGTAATAATAAGTAATAATAAATTAATATAGGTATGTCACATCAAGAGAAAAGCTTAAATAGAGGATATGCTATAGAGATATTATGATGATGAGTGTTTTTATAGGAAGAAAATAATAGCTTACAAATTCATAATGATAAAAGTGGCACAAATGCATTGAAACATCACTACCATTTTCAAATAGGAGGATTTTATTCATAAATTATGATAGAAAATGTATTTTAATGGCATTTATTTATGATTTTAATCTTAGGGGTTGAAGAGGGAGACAACTTATTGATGCAGAATCAATAGAGAAGCAAGTAACTTCTGTGAATCCTGATGTTAATTATGTTACGATTGAAAAGATACTGTCGTAAATGTATAAGCATGTGTTAGGAATGATATTGAAGTGATAGATGTGGATATAGAAGGGCTGAGAATGTTTCCAAGTTGAGAATCAAAAGAAACCTCTACAAACTTGATGTTAATTTGCTAACATGAATTTCTACACGGTCGTGTGGAAGTCATATTTAGTCTTTAACATAACCTGAAAACAACCTTGTCCTAAGGTTCATGCTGGTATCAAAGGCTTAAGTTAAAACTTGATGTTACTTTGCTAGCATAGTCACGTTTAGGTTGTATTCAGTACACAACTTTTTCAAAATTTGTAAAATTCCCTTCTATGAAACTTTTTCAACTCTTTTCTTTAACATTGACTTACACTTTAAAGCCCTTAAATCAAAATATCACCAAATTAATTGCCAATTTTATTTAAAATTATTATTTCATAAAAACTTAATATATAAAAATATCTTATACAAACATCAAATTACCTTATAACTAAACTCAAGTTATTTGCTTAATAACTTTGATACCAAAGTAGTGTAGGAATACCAACTATTGGAAATGTAACTTAGGTGTGAGTTTGGAGACACAAAATGATTCTAAGTGCTTCATATATGTTGTAACTCAGGTTTAGAGAGTTCTAAGGCTTGAGTTCAAGATGGGTTAGTGTTCTATGTACATGTACACCTTGCTTGTTGCTCATGATTGCTTAAGATAGCTAGCATTAAAATAGACTTAAATCAATACTTGGTTTTAAATTTTCTTGTTTAATGCACATGGCCATTGTTAAGATGGAGAGTACCCATGCTCACAATACAGTAACCCAATGATCTTTGTATGGCATTATCCTAGTGAGGTTACATCTAAAAATTATGCTAGTAAGTCTAAGCAAGGAATGCAACCAAGCAAGTCATTATAGGATACCTGATTGACCTGGCCTACTAAAAACCTTATAGGATTTGACCTTACAAGGTTTAGGTCTGGTTTGGAAGTCTCTTTATGACCTGATAGGGTTTAGGGTTAAGACATAGGTCATAGTTATGACCTGATCGGAAACATAACCTACCAGGATATAATAAAAATTAAAATAAAAAATTAAATAAAAATTCAATTCAAATTTAAAAGTAAACTCAACAGAATAGAATCTCTAAACCTTCCCTCTCTCTCTCAACTCGTATTAATGGAGATATAATTGTTGAAGCTAAACTCATAAAGTCATAATTCTATAATTATATTGGTTAAACTAATGTTCATAGTGTATAATATATCATCTTTTTCTATTTATATTATGGGTAAAAGTTGAATTTTCACATTATTTGGAGATATTCTTCTTCCTTTTAATAGTTTGACTTGGATTTCATTACTTATTTTTTAGGTTAGATTAACTTTTAGTTTCGATTATATGTTCAGATTATTCTTAATTAGGCCAAATAAAGTAGAGCAGGTTGACCCAATACACTATAAAAGCAAGTTTGGGCATAGCAATAAAAACCTTACAGGTTTAAGGTCGAGTTAAGGTCTTATATGACCTGTCCCAAATCTATCTCGGTTATATCCCTAATCTAGGTAACTTTGTTGTTATTAGGAAGTAGCCAATATCCAATGTATATATATATATAAACATACATGTGAATCGAGATATTGAGTTATTCTTATGTTACTTACTAGGTTGAAACTAAATCTAATAAAATAATGGTTGTTGCATTAGTTTTTCCAATAAATATAAATGTGTTTATACTTGATCACACACATGTGGTTGTATTATATATGTGCAGCGCTTCAACTCATCCATTTCTCTTTTTCTAAGTAAAAGTGATGCTCTTGAAGCATTTGATTTGTCTACTTATGATATCATGGTTAACTATGGAGAGAGCGATAACTATGAGAATTACTTTGTTGATATGTGTACTAAAGATAGAGACTCTGAGTTATATTATGTTCTTTGTAGTCCCTTCGGCTTAGTGCGTTCTAGTTGTTAGGCATAGACCCTAGTGTTGATTTGCTTAATATGTTTAGTAGGTTGTAAGAGCCACATAGTAGGTGTTATATGTGTAAGGTGTTATTACTCTCCTAAGTTAGGGAGAGAGTTTTATGTGATTATGCTTATATGGGGAGTATCCTTATAAAGCAAGATGTGGAGTTGTATAGTATTTATTAAGATATTTAGCATATTTAAAGTCTTACGTGTCTATAATTAATTGTTCACACATGTGACGAACTATAAATATCCATAAGATTAAGTAGTTACATTTTCCTTACATCATTCAATTTAAGTAAAATCAATCCTCTAGTTTATTTTAACTGGATATTCTAGTAACTCTAACAACCTAATCAATATTTAATCTCTTTATTTTTCCAATTGTGCAAGCAAAAATCTATAGTTTTTTCGCTATTGTTAAACTCTAATTCTAATCAAGAACATAGTCGATCTCTAAACATTTCACGTTTACATTTATTTGAAGTGGACTTATGCAAATTTTCATTCATAGAATCTTAAGTCAGTTACTTTTTTTTCTTTGCCGAGAATCATATTTTTTTGTAGGTTGGATTAAGTAAATAGACTTAAGTTCTGTTTGGACTATTAGATTTTTATTTACATTATATATGTATCTGATTTGCATCTATAACTTATTTATATTATATATGTATCATATCTGTTTGATCTATTTATAAGTAAAATTATCAGTTTTTCATCAATGTTTATTTCTTCACAAAGATCTATTTGAAAACAATACAAAAATATGATCCAAAATTACTAATATATGATGAAATAAACAGAATTATATCTTGAAAATGAATGGTAAGTATTTTCATTTTTATTTTTATGATTGAAACTAAATGTTAAAAGTGTGTGCTAACACATTGAAATCCATAATAGACTAGGCTTTGTCATGAACTACGTATGCATTGCAATATTTTAATCCATTGCATAGCTCACAGTTTAGCATCTAAATTTGAATTTCATTGTAGACAAAAAAAAAGAAAAAAAGGTAAGCCTATTTTGGCGGTTGCTTACTCGTTAATGAAGGGATTATTAGACAATTTGAAATCGGCAAAATTTCACTTTAGTCACCTAAGTTTTCACTCTTTGACATTTTAGGTACCTATGTTTTTATTTTTAATAATTTGTATACCCACGTTATTCTTCTTAAGGAGAATAGGGCGAAATCAAGCTTAAGAATACCTCATTTTCTGCTCCAAGTACAAGTACAAGTATGATAGGTTTGAGTGGTGGGCACTGCTAAATCACTATTGAAGTATTGGAAGAGTGCTATGTTGAATTTTATTGAATTGAAATTTTGAGTATAATTGATGATGGATTTCTTTATCCTTAGTTGTTTGCTTGAGGACAAGCAAACGGTTAAGTGTAGGGAAGTTTGATAAGTACAAAATACCCTAATTATTCACATGGTTTTAGTATGATATTATAGTGATTTTTATGTGAATAATTGTAGAAAAGGATACTGATTTGAGTAATATGTTAATTTCAGGATTAAGAGGAGATAATAAGCATTATGGAGATGTTTTGATGAATTACAACAAGTTTTGATGAAGAAAGTGCAAAGTGAAGAATTTCAGCATACATGAGATTTCAACACAAGCTGTGTTGAATGCTAGTGTTGGCCTTGAAAAATGTACAGCAAGCTATTGTAAAGAACATAAGGAAGCAACACGAGCTATGTTGGATGCTTATATTAGAGATAAGAAATGGACAGAATGCTTTATGGAACATACACGACTTCGCAACACAGGCTGTGATCGGGCTTGTGTAGGACTCCAATTGTAACAAATCCGAGGAAATAGCTGACATGAGGAAGCAACACGGCCCGAACACGTCCTGTGTAGAATGCCCGTGTAGAAGAAAATCCACTTTCTTATAAATAGATCCAACCACTTTGTTGAGACAAGAAGAGAAGAAACCCTAGGAGAGAAGACATGAGAAGAAGAGAACTCCTAATAATTTTCCATCACAAGATTGTTGGTTAAAGGGTGTAATCATCATGTTTTATGTTTATTCTTCCATGGTTTATATTGCAATTATTTTACAATGGAAGCTTAGATCTATATGCCTTAGATTTTGAGAAACCCTAACCCTAATGTGGATTGAATTGATTTGTTGAATGAAGTTCTTGTTCTTGGATCTATTCATGTTGCTTGATTGTTTTAATCTAGTATATGCGCAATATTAGATTATTGTATGATTCTTGTTAATTGAATCGACGGATTAATTAATAGGAAAGATCTAGCATGAGTAGAAGGGTTTGAATGTAAATCTAGAGATAGATTACATGAATCTTTTGCATCAAGAATTTATCTTTATGAGGAATTATGATCATTAATGCAACCTTTATATGCATCTAGTGAGGAAGAGATTTCCATTAGACATATAGGGTTAGGATTTAATTATCTTGAGAAAGAGATTAATGAGATTAGGGTTCCTGCAATTCAAGAACACGTGCTGCATTGATGAATGTTATTAATAAGATTGATAGGGTTAGTGGTGTATCAAGATCTAGGGTATTGTTTTGTGATTGTTGAATTATTAAGGTTGTGAATATACATTGATTGCGAATTAATTAGTTAAATAGTGAATCGTATAGTTGTTAGTAATAAATGCATTTAATTAGATTTGCTAAATAGTGGAAAACCGGTTAATTCTAGTAATTGTCTTAAAGATCCTTGTGGACGATATCCGTTGACCCTATACAACTATAGATAGGTACACTGCCTAACTAGGTCGTAAGAGTTAATTGGAATTATAAATTTAAGAGTTGATACGATCTACATCAAGTTTTTGGCGCCGTTGCCGGGGATCTGGCACGGCAATATTAGAAGAACCTTATTATCTACTAATTTAGCTATTTATTTTATTTTGCAATTTGATTCTTTCTCTTTTTGGACAATTAACGTTGACTTTGTTTTGTTTGATCTCACTTGCAGTTAATGCTAAGAAGTTCTTCGTCTGAAGACTTTACTTTTGATCCCGAGATCGACAGAACATATCACAAGAATCAGAGAAAGAAAGATTAATCTTAATAGTTCTGGGCAATGGACAGAAGTGGAGTTGCAGACGGTCAGAATTTAGCTGTTGAGAGGAATGGAAATAACCCAAATCAGGGTGTCGTTAATGAGAATAATCCCGCCAGGGGTCCTCCAAATGCAATACATCGCCCTATGTGCGAGTTATTCATGCCTGATGTAGACGGAGTAGCACCATCCATTGCATGGCCCACGATTCAAGCCAACAATTTTGAGCTAAAACCTTCTTTGGTACATATGGTGCAGGTAAACCAATTTGGTGGAGAAGTTTCTGAAGATCCACACGACCATCTTACAAATTTCTACATATTTGACCACAATTAAAAGCAATGGAGTATCTGAAGATGCAATCCGTCTTAGACTATTTCCCTTCTCTCTAAGGGATAAGGCAAGGAGCTGGCTAAACTCTCTACCTCCTCATTCCTTGACCAACTGGGATCAAGTGGCACGGAGATTTTTGGAAGAATTCTTTCCACCAAATAAAACGATCCGGTTAAGGAATGACATTTTTGCTTTCCGCCAATACGAAGGCGAGTCACTATATGAGGTGTGGCAAAGATTCAAAGAACTCCTAAGACGCTGCCGTCATCATGGAATATCGTTGCATGACTTGATCAGGATTTTCTACACCGCCTTAGGTGACCACTTGAAAACAAAGATAGATGCGGTAGCAGGTGGTTGCTTAATGAAAAAGAGTGCCCCAGAGGCATATGAGCTGATTGAAGAAGTAGCCGGGACACTTTCCATTGGCACAGTGAAAGGAATCGGCCACAACAAGCAGCAACAACAATGGAATCCGAAACAGTTTCTCAACTCCAAGCCCAAGTGGCATCACTAACAGCTCAGATGAGCAGAATGAGATCTGGTATGGACGGGTATCCAAGTGGTGAGCCGTACGGTCCTAATGACACTCTAAGCATGGAGGATGTGAATATGATGAATAAATTTGAAAGAGGAGCCGGGAACTACAACCCTTACAGCAATACATATAACCCAGGGTGGAAGAATCACCCGAACTTCTCGTGGAGCAATCATAATACACAGAGGTCAAATCTTCCACCAGGTTTCCATAGGCTACCACAGCAACAACTCCCAGCTCTTCCAGCATCACAGCACGTTCCTGCTTTGCCACCTCCTGAGAAAAAGCCAAATGTAGAAGATCTCTTGGCACAATTCATCCAAACTTCCGATGCTCGTCATAGGAACCAAGAGGCATCGATTCACAACCTGGAAAACCAAATTGGCCAATTGGCTAAAATGCTTTCTGAGAGACAACCAGGCTCACTCCCTAGTAACACTGAACCCAACCGAAGGAACAGGTAAAGCTATTAATCTAAGGAGTGGAAAAGAACTTCCAAGTATGGTAGAAGGGCATACACAAGTTGTTGAAAAGGAGGTCGAAGAAAAAAATTATGAGAAGCACACTCATGAGACCGAAAAGAAACAATCGCCAACGGTTAAGGCTTATGTGCCTAAAATACCATACCCGCTCGTCTCCACCAGAATAAAGACAAAGAGCAGTTTGGCAAATTCCTGGAGTTGTTTAAACAGCTCCACATCAATATACCTTTTGTGGAAGCTCTCTCGCAGATGCCTAAATACGCCAAGTTTCTGAAGGATCTTCTATCTAACAAGAGGAAATTGGAGGATGTATCAACAATTGAGGTAGGAGCTAACTGCTCCTCCATCATTCAAAACAAGTTACCACCTAAGCTAAAAGATCCGGGAAGCTTCACCATTCCATGTGTGGTGGGAATTATCTGTAGAAAAAGCACTAGCTGACCTTGGGGCGAGTATCAATCTCATGCCCTATTCATTTTTTAAGAAGCTAGGCTTGGAAGGTCTGACTGAACCTCGACCTACCCGCATGAGCTTCAATTAGCTGATCGTTCAGTGAAAATCCCAAGAGGTATTATCGAAGATGTGTTGGTGAAGGTGGGTAACTTTATATATCCTGTGGATTTCGTCATACTAGATATGGACGAAGATAGAGAAGTACCGTTAATTCTGGGAAGGCCTTTTCTTGCCACTGCAAGGGCGGTAATAGATGTTCAAGAAGGAAAACTCACCCTTAGAGTGGGGGATGAAGAATTGGTGGTAACGGTAGCTACAGCACTAAAGCATCCAATGGGGTCTGACGATTCCTGTTACTCTATCGATACTATAGACTCTCTGTATCCGATCATATCGATGAAATTTTATCTAAAGATGCATTAGAGTTGAGTTTGAATCTTAGTGCAGGTAAAGAAGTAACGGGATCGGATGTTAAGGCCATCACAGCTGCACTCGAGGCAAATGAACAATTCATCTCTCAGAAAGGTTTTGAAGAATTAAAGAACGATACTAAGGAAAAGTTGAAAACCTCCATTGAAGAGCCGCCAGTGCTTGAATTAAAACAGCTTCCAAATTCTCTTGAATATGCATTCTTGGAAAACTCAAGTTGCCAGTGATAATTGCTTCGGAACTGTCCAGTGAACAGAAGGAACAACTACTTTCGGTTCTCAAGGCACACAAGCGGGCTATTGCTTGGAAGATCTCCGACATCAAAGGTATTAATCCATCCTTCTGTACTCATAAAATTCTGTTAGAAGAAGGATACAAGCCTGTGGTCCAACCTCAAAGACGGCTCAACCCAAATATGAAAGAAGTTGTCAAGAAAGAAGTCATCAAACTTCTTGATGCGGGGATGATATACCCCATATCTGACAGCCCTTGGGTTAGCCCAACACAAGTGGTGCCAAAGAAAGGAGGAATAACTGTGGTCCCGAACGAGAAAAATGAATTCATTCCCACAAGAACCGTAACTGGTTGGCGAGTATGCATCGACTATAGACGATTGAACGAAGCAACAAGGAAGGACCATTTCCCCTACCATTTGTGGATCAGATGTTAGAAAGGCTTGCCGGACATATGTACTACTGTTATCTTGACGGTATGTCCGGATATTTTCAGATACCTATTGCACCAGAGGACCAAGAGAAGACCACCTTCACATGTCCCTATGGCACATACGCATATAGGAGGATGCCTTTCGGATTGTGTAATGCACCCGCTACATTTCAGCGTTGCATGTTAGCGATATTTGATGACTTGGTGGAGGAGATCATGGAAGTATTTATGGATGACTTCTCGGTCTTCGGGAATTCATTTCAAGCATGCTTGGCTAATTTAGAAAAAGTCTTGACCCGTTGTGAAGAGACTAACCTAGTCCTTAACTGGGAAAAGTGCCACTTCATGTGTAAGGAAGGCATTGTACTGGGTCACAAAGTCTCTCAAAAGGGGATTGAAGTAGATAGAGCCAAGATCGAAGTAATTGAGCGATTACCGCCTCCCACATCAGTCAAGGCTATTAGAAGCTTTCTTGGACATGCGGGTTTTACCGGCGATTCATAAAGGACTTCTCCAAATTAGCACGTCCTTTACACGACTTCTGGAGAAGGATGTACCCTTCATTTCGATCAAGAATGCACTCATTCTTTCAACCTCCTAAAAGAAAAGCTTATCAATGCTCCGATTATGATAGCACCAGATTGGAACCTTCCATTTGAGATTATGTGCGATGCAAGTGATTATGCAGTCGGGGCTGTCTGGGACAAAGACATGAGAAGCGGTTCCAACCAATATACTACCAGCAAAACTCTTAACAATGCTCAAGAGAACTACACCACAACCGAAAAGGAATGTTGGCAGTAGTATTTGCATTTGATAAATTTAGACCTTATCTTGTTTTATCTAAGGTTATTGTGTATACAGATCACTCCGCACTAAAGTTTCTCCTATCCAAGACCGATGCAAAACCACGACTCATTCGGTGGATACTGCTCCTTCAAGAATTTGATCTCGAAATCCGTGACAAGAAGGGAGCGGAGAACTTGGCAGCGGATCACTTATCAAGGTTGAAAGAACCACACAACGATGAGTTATTGAAGCGGACATCGATGACACCTTCCCGGAAGAAAGGCTCTTTGCAGTAGTGCGAAGTTCTAAGTCCTGAGGCACCATGGTTCGCCGACATAGCGAATCATCTCGCTGCAAGTGTTCCTCCTAGTGATCTGGATTATAATGCCAAGAAAAAGTTCTTTGCCGAACTCAAACATTACTACTGGGAAGACCCCTTTCTTTTCCGAATATGTGCTGATCAAATGATCAGGCGGTGCGTCTCCCATGACGAAGGTTGGAAGATTTTGTATGAATGTCACTCCGGTCCTACTGGGGGTCACTACAGCGCCAACCGAACTGCCCAGAAGTCTTAGAGGTTGGTTTTTATTGGCCATCTATATTTCGAGATGCTCAACGTTTTGTTATGTCCTGTGATAGATGTCAAAGAACGGGAACCACCTCGAGACGTGATGAAATGCCCAGAACTACATTCTGGCATGTGAGGTATTCGACCTATGGGGCATTGATTTTGTTGGGCCACTTCCTACTTCCTTCGGGAACAAATACATCCTAGTCGCAGTAGACTATGTTTCCAAATGGGTAGAGGCTCAAGCACTACCCACCAATGACGCCAGGGTGGTATGTAAGTTCCTGAAAAAGCTTTTCTCACGGTTTGGATCTCCCGTGCTATCATTAGTGATAGGGGGACTCACTTCTGCAACTCTCAACTGGAGAAAGTTCTGAGGAAATATGGAGTCACGCACCGAATTGCAACACCCTACCACCCTCAGACAAGCGGGCAAGTGGAAGTTTCAATAGGGAATTGAAGAGGATCCTTGAGAAGACGGTCAGTTCTCATAGAAAAGATTGGGCAGACAAGCTCGATGATGCCTTGTGGGCGTATAGAACCGCCTACAAAACACCTCTAGGAACTACTCCCTACAGACTAGTGTATGGGAAGGCATGCCACCTCCCGGTGGAAATTGAGCATAAGGCGTATTGGGCCATCAAGCAGATGAACTTTGAGTTAAACTCTTCCGGACTCAAACGAAAGCTTCAGCTGAACGAACTTGATGAGTGGAGGATGACCGCATATGAAAATGAAGCTTTACAAAGAGAAAACAAAGAAATATCATGATGCTCACATCCGCCATCCTAAGAAGTTCAAGGTCGGAGATCAAGTACTACTTTTCAATTCTCGGTTAAAACTTTTCCCGGGCAAGTTGAAATCAAGATGGTCAGGTCCATTTTCTGTCAAGCAAATCTTTCCCCACGGAGCCGTAGAACTAGAGCACCCCGAACAAGGCACGTTCAAGGTAAATGGTCACCGGGTCAAATTATACATGGGGAATGGAACAGAAATTGAAGAACGGGACGAGATAAACCTCCGACCACCAGTTATCTAGCCATGGCTAGCCACATGCCGTCGAGCGAACGACGTTAAACAACAGCGCTTCATGGGAGGCAGCCCATGTACATCTTAGGTAGATTTCGTTCCTTTTTCTTAGTAATTTTTGTATTATCCCTAATCTATTTGTCCTCATAATATAGGTAACTTGTGATTCCCACGTTCGAACCGGCGGTGACACTCAAAGTGTGGGGAAGATGCACCCAAGATCGTGGTAAGGACATTTGTGAACGGTAATGCGGTAAGTCTCTCTTTTCCTGTGTATATTACTCAAAATACACAATGTTGCACTACCATCACGTCAGATTGCACTTAATGCACAATTTTTGACTCCTACACGAGCATCGAACACAGCCCGTGTATAATGCTCGTGTAGCATACACAAACATTCTGACTGATTTCTGAAGCATAAACGAGATATCCACACAGCCTGTGTTCGATCATACTTCTTTAGAGGCAACAATCTGGGAAATTTTGGAACACTACACGGGATTCGAACACAACCCGTGTATGATGCTCGTGTAGCACTCATGAGCGTTCTGCCCATTTTTCGACCCATACACGAGCGTCGAACACAGCCAGTGTACAATGCTGGTGCATTCATGAACTCCATTCTGGCAATTTTTGAGCCATACACGGGTCTCGAACACAGCCCGTGTACACAACCTATGTACAACCCCAAAACGCATCATATAAATACCCCACGCACAGAACACATGCACATTTCACTTTCACTTTTCCCTTTCATTTTCACCTTTCCACCACGAAAGCACTCCACTCACCACCACGCTACCCCACCACACCACGGTTTCACACTACAAGGGACCACTTCCACCCAACAGGTACGTCATCATTCTTGTCCGTTTCTCTTTCGTCCATTTGGAATTTTTCACCATGAATCACATGCTTTACCCACGTGTTCTTCGGATTATTACTATTGCAATAGTGGAATCTTGTACTTTCTTTGAGTTGCATGTCATGAATCTTAGTTAATTATCATGCTATACGAGATTACCATCGTGATAACCACTTTGAGCATCATAAACGCTTAATCTGCTAGATCCTAGGGTTCATCACGAATTTTCAACTGTGATATAAATTGGGGCTTTCATATTCCTTGTGCAATTCGTCTTCCATAGGATCTTGATTTGCATGTTTCTTCACGATTCCATACGTGATTCACCTTAATTGTACTACTTAGGGTTTCGAAAGCAATTTTGTTTAGGACAACTCTTGAGGAGTAATGATGATCCACGCTTGCTAATTTTTTATAACGGCCATGTATCTATAGTCTGTCCAAGACTTGTACACATGCTTTTACACGACTATTTTTCGCGCATTCGTGTTGGATCATTCATTTGACTTTGGATGTTATACACGACCATCCTACACAGCCTGTGTAGGATAACAATTTCATCCGAATATCTTGCTCCTATTGTGCATTGTATTTCAACAATGCCAATTGCTTATCATATCACTTGAATGCATTGCATTGTTTCATAGTAATGATATTGCATTGTTCTCATGTGGATTCACGATACTCACTTGTCCCAAATTTTCGCAGATATGGGACACAAGAAGGTCTGCGTTAAGAATCCCACTCCTTCCACAACCCCTCCAGTTCAAAGCAACCGACAACTAGTCGCTCCAAGAAAACCACCTCAAAGAAGTCGAAAAAGCCAGCAACCCCCGCCAAGACCAAGACTCAACCATCCAAAAAGAAACAAAAGCTCCTACAGAGAAAGCCGACTCGGAGATCTATTACAAGAACGTCTCCGACAAATCTTGGAGCAAGAAAAGAAAAGCTCGGCTATCTTCCAAACCTTTCGGAGCACACCGATTTGTCGATTGGGAATTAATAAGGAACTATGGAATTGAAGCCGAAATCAAGACCTGCTCTCCATCGGCCCGTGGGAAAAACTCTTTGACATCCGCACTCCCGCTTATCATGACATTACAGTGGAAGTCCTGTCCACACTCGATTTGGATGACAAAGATTTCAGCAAAGGCGTCCATGGTACACTCACTTTCCTTGCTTATGGAAAGTATTACAAGGTCCCTCTATACAAATTTTGTGTGTACATGGGACTCTATACTGAGGAGGAGACCCAATCCGAAGCCTTTCAACAACTCACAAACAGTTGGCCCCAGGGAGCTACACAATTGACTACTGGAAAGTCCTTTGTGAGTCGGATATGGATTATTCCCTTCCAAATCCAAGTCCTCCTCCATGCGCAATGTCCACTATCGGGTCGTCCATTGGATGTTCGCCAACACAATTGGAGCTCGGAAAAGCAGCACTGGGGTGGTCAACAATTTTGAGCTTTCCTTCTCTATAGCATTGCCAGTCGGTACAAGATCAATGTGGGAGTGGAGTTAGCTCATTATATCTATCGCCAAGCCTCCGATCCACGGTCTAAAGGCATCTACTGCGGCTACATCACCACTCTTGCAGGGGATGAACATCTTCAAGGAACCCACGGAGCCACTCCTGTTCCAATTACTAGAGTGACCGATGGGCCATTTGCTGGGTGGGGGCTAGAAAAATTGATCAGCACTCCAAGGAGAATGTACTCCACTCCCCCTTTCCTCAGACCATACACCACCCCAGGCCTCGACGTCTCAGGTTCCAGCTGATGCCGACCAACGCTTGGCTAGGATGGAAGCAGATATGCAAAAGGAGAGAAAGAAGGCCAAGAAATTCAGAGCTTATGTGATAAATTTTTTACAGGGTATGGCGAGATGTATGAGACCGACACCCGCTGATCTCCCCACTTACATCAGTTCATCCGAGGATGAAGGGCACATTCCCAGCTCAGCGCCTGCAGCAGCTTCCCCTAAACGGCATGGGAAAGAACCAGCAAAGGACACCCCAGCCGAGCTGTCATCGGAGAGTGAAGAAGTGGCCGAGTCCGCTGAGTATGATGATCAGGAAGCGGACGACGAATCTGATCCGGCAGTGGGAGATGAGTCGGAGCAAGAGGAGGGAGATGATGATGGAGATGATGATGGAGATGAGATGAGGACCGGACAACTGATTTCTTTTTGTTATGACGAACTACCGAATATCTTTTGATTTTGATGCTTACTTTTTCTTGCAGGACTATGGGATATTTTAGTTTAGTTAGTTCTTTAGTTTTCTAGTTTCCTTTTACCTTCTTCTTTTTCCCTGCAGCAAGAATGACTATGGGTTCTCCATCCTCTTTTGCGGCTGATCAATGCGGATACTCCTTGCATTCTTTTTCTTCCCTTCGCTTATACTTGCTGCCCCACTACATTCTTCTAAACTCGGGGAAGTTTCAGTTCTTTTCATTTTTTTTTTATTTTTCCTTTCTTTCAAGTTTCCTTTGGGCTGTGATATCATCAACGACATTGAGGTCAATGTCTATCTTAAAGTGTGGGGAAGTTTAAGGAAGGAAATTAAATTTTTGGGGTATTATAAGCTATCTAACTTTTAACAATTGCTAATCAAGTTTCCCCCACTTATGAGTACTTATGAGATTGAAAGTTCACATATTTCAAGAATCTTGAAATTGTACTTAATCAAAGGAATTTAGCATTCAATTATCAATTGGAAGTGATTTGATGTGCCTTACTCACCTATTTTGTAATTGGTTTACCTAGTTAAGTTTTAAGATGAAATCTAAGTGGAGCAAATTTACTTACTATTTAATGATCAAATCTTAAGTTGTGAAGGATGTTGAAGTCCCTTGTTAAAGTTAAATGGTTGTGTTCCTAAGCTTGTTAGTTAGTATTTAGTTTTTCAAGAATCTTGAAAACTTTTCTAACCTTTGGTGAAAGGGGTATATGAAACGATCACTTAGTGATTCTTTTTGAACGATTTCTTTGAATTGGAATGAAATGAAATTGAATCAGTTGTGTTAAATGGAATGTTAAACCTTAGTCAATATGGGCGGGCTTTGGTCCCTCAGAAGAGCGAAGTCTGACCCGCTATTGACTATATAATTCTTTAAAACAATTGATGAATCACAAGAATCTGTACTCCGCTAACTTGGGAAACCGAGTTAAGAGTATCCAAGCTTGAATGTTAAAGTGGGAGAGTTCGTTGGGATCCCTTTAAAACCTGGTCACTTGGATGATGAATCCGGGATGTACCGACTCAATGATCTCACTATAACGAGAAGTGCGGAAATAAAATAGAAAAGCTGAAAAGAAGCGGGCTACACCCCGTCCAGAGGAAAAAAATGAAAAGATACAGGTTAAACTCCGTCCCTCTGAAGGCTATTAAGGGAATTTATGGGAAATTGCAATAAAAGAAAATAATCTAGGGGATTGATAGATACCATATACTTTTGCTCTAGGTTGCTAAGTTTGAAGAGGTTATTGAATGTCATATGCTCTCTAATTAGTGGTGGAACACAATTAAACCGCTTTTGCTTTGATTGACTTCTATTTTTTTATGACTTGGAAGTGGTTCTTAAATGGCAAGGGTAATAATTTGGTTTACTTTGGATTAATCTTAAAAATTTTATTATAGTATGCCAAGTACAAGTACAAGTATGATAGGTTTGAGTGGTGGGTACTGCTAAATCACTATTGAAGTATTGGAAGAGTGCTATGTTGAATTTTATTGAAATTGAAATTTTGAGTATAATTGATGATGGATTTCTTTTCTTAGTTGTTTGCTTGAGGACAAGCAAACGGTTAAGTGTAGGGAAGTTTGATAAGTACAAAATACCCTAATTATTCAATGGTTTTAGTATGATATTATAGTGATTTATATGTGAATAATTGTAGAAAAGGATACTGATTTGAGTAATATGTTAATTTCAGGATTAAGAGGAGATAATAAGCATTATGGAGATGTTTTGATGAATTACAACAAGTTTTGATGAAGAAAGTGCAAAGTGAAGAATTTCAGCATACATGAGATTTCAACACAAGCTGTGTTGAATGCTGGTGTTGGCCTTGAAAAATGTACAGCAAGCTATTGTAAAGAACATAAGGAAGCAACACGAGCTATGTTGGATGTTTATATTAGAGATAAGAAACGGACAGAATGCTTTATGGAACATACACGACTTCGCAACACAGGCTGTGATCGGGCTTGTGTAGGATTCCAAATTGTGACAAATCCGAGGAAATAGCTGACATGAGGAAGCAACACGGCCCCGAACACGTCCCGTGTAGAATACCCGTGTAGAAAATAAATCCACTTTCTTATAAATAGATCAAACTATTCTTTGTTGAAAACACACAGATGGAGGAAAAGAAACCCTAGGAGAGATGACGTGTGAGAAGAAGAAGAACTCCTAATAATATTCCATCACAAGACTTGTGTTTAAGGTGTAATTCATGTTTTATGTTTATTCTTCCATGGTTTATAATTGTAATTATTTTACAATGGAAGCTTAGATCTATATGCCTTAGATTTGAGAAACCCTAACCCTAATGTGGATTGAATTAATTTGTTGAATGAAGTTCTTGGATCTATTCATGTTGCTTGATTGTTTTAATTAGTATATGCGCAATATTAGGTTATTGTATAATTCTTGTTATTGAATCGACGGATTTTAATAGGAAAGATCTAGCATGAGTAGAAGGATTTGAATGTAAATCTAGAGATAGATTACATGAATCTTTTGCATCAAGAATTTATCTTTATGAGGAATTATGATCATTAATGCAACCTTTATATGCATCTAGTGAGGAAGAGATTTCCATTAGACATATGGGGTTAGGATTTAATTATCTTGAGAAAGAGATTAATGGAATTAGGATTCTTGCAATTCAAGAACACGTGCTGCATTGATGAATGTTATTAATAAGATTGATAGGGTTAGTGGTGTATCAAGGTCTAGGGTATTGTTTTGTGATTGTTGAATTATTAAAGTCGTGAATATACATTGATTGCGAATTAATTAGTTAAATAGTGAGTCATAGTTGTTAGTAATAATGGCATTTAATTAGGATTGTTAATAGTGGAAACCGGTTAATTCTAGTAATTGTCTTAAAGATCCTTGTGGACGATATCGTTGACCCTATACAACTATAGATAGGTACACTGCCTAACTAGGTCATAAGAGTTAATTGGAATTATAAATTTAAGAGTTGGTACGATCTACATCACTGACTATATTAATTAATTTTTAAAAATAAATAAAATAAAAAGTGTGAAAAAAAATACTCAATAATAAGATAAAATTGAATAATATAAATTTTCAATTTGAAACAAAATTAGGTATAAGAATAATAGTCTTTAGCTCATTGTTGGAGGAATAGTTTAATGTGTGTAGTTATTTAGATATAGCATATGCATATGTAGTTGTAAAATTAATAGTATGGGACTTTAAAACACTCATGGCTCATTCACTTTACGAATGGAATACAAAGTGTTGCACAACTTGATAGTCACTAGTAGAGATGGTTCCTATAAACACTAAAAAAGCGATTAAAGGGGCGCCAAGAGGTTGCTTAATGTGGCTACTCGATGCTTAAGTTAATTTATAGGCAAGAATGGTATGTCTACGAAAAGATAAGATAAACTCCTCTTTTTTCCTCCATCCTTATCCTCCAAAGGGAAAGGGGTATTTATAGTTTTTAGGGTCTTACCAAAAGGGGCCTCTTCTTGGCAACTGACTTCGTATCCGAGGTGATGGGGATACCCAAGCTAGGGAGTTGGGACTTCATGGAGTGTGACCAGGCTGATTATGTCCCCCGGTCACAAGGTATGACTAAAGTACTTGCTTAGCTTAGAGATCACAAGGTTGTAAGACCGGCCTCGCCTAGTAACTGTCGATGAGCTCAGCTAACCTTTCCTAAGGTGAGGATTCTTGGTGAGGAAGTAGGTCGTTTTTTTTTATGGAACCTTACGTTTTGTTCCCTTTCCAAGATGTCAGGGCATCGTAGGTAATGAGCTCTTCTTGGGTTTATTAGTATAAGGCCCAAAAAACCAAGTGGATCAATAGTTGTATTCCATGTCAACATTTATCCCTTCACTCTCGTCGCGGAAGAGTAAAGAGAGTGCATAGTCCATGAGAGTCGTTTACTCAAGGTAGCTACTATATTTGAGCTGCATTCCTCAAGTCGTAGGTATTCATAATGGGGATCACGTAGCTTTTTGCTGAATCCTCTTGTCACATTGTTCTTAGCATGTTTTAGGTGGCTAGAATCATGTAGTTTTTCCAAGAAGTCTTATGGATTTGAAAGTTATAATAATAATTAGTCCCTAGCATTTGACGACCATAGTTGTTAGTCATGATGTCATGTCCTTAGGGCTTGCTCACATGTCTCGAGGGTTTAGGCCTTCACATCTTCCTTCACTCCTTTATAAATATCTGTCTCTATAGGTCTTTTACATGATAGTTGCGCATTATTCCTACCTTTTTTGAGAGAGAATAATTGTTTTTTATCCTTGGTGTTTTCTTGTGCTTCTTCTTACTTGGGATTTTAGAGATGTCGGCTCAAATAATATCCCATCTTTCTCTCATGATTCAAGCGGTAGGGTCCAGTGAGTTACCAACAAGGCGATGATAGGGGAGATGGAGGCAAGTGCTAACCTAAAGGGGTCGAGCTCATGAGGCAACGCTAGCACTTCGGCTAGTGTTGAGGTTCATTAACTCGAAATGATAGAAGGAACTTAATAAGTTTCGGCTCTTACATCAATCAGTATGTTAAGCTTGCTGAAGCAACATATCAGATTCCTTTGGACAACTACGTAGATGACGGTAAAAGGAGAGATCTTGTGGTGCCCTTACATGATAGGCGGTCTTCAATGATGGTCCTCATGGGGTTCGTAGCAACTTACATGGTTGGAGCTCCATGAATGTTAAAGGAGTGAGATGTGGCCTATACTAAGGATTGGGAAGTTGTCTTTCCTTCTTCTTCGAACCGAGTTTGCTTGCCAGAAGGGCGAGCTTTTTCCTTATACAATAAAGCTTTCAGCTTTAGTCTACAAATGCCATTCTCTCCATTTGATAAGGAGTTTTTCAGCCACCAATGGCTTTCTCCAGCACAATTGCTTCTAAACGTTTGGCGACTGTTAGTGGCCTTCAAAGCCCTATGTTTTAGTCTCAACCTAAAGCCTACTTCTGTTTTTTTTTTTTCAAAGGTTTTATTACTTTAAGGGGTCTAACAAAGGGTGATGGTACCTTGTAAGGTGACCTAAGAGCTCGTTTATGCTCTTTCATGGATCTACAAACTCTAATGGTCAACACTAGAAGAAGAGCGTCCGGATTGTTCGGGCTAAGGAAGGCACCGACCACTAGTTCAATTTTCAGGTAGACTACTGTACAAGCCTATTTGTAATACAATGCCACTAAGGTTAAGGCGTCGTGATGCTGACACCTAACGACCTATCATTAGGTATATAAGCTCTCGAGGTGGGAGGCAGCTAGATGCCAAGCTCATAATGAATAACTTCTTGAGTGGAAAACCAATCACTAATGGAGGTGTGGCTTGATTCTTCGTGTGATCAAAGCCTCCTTCTTTCTCTCCCATCACCTATCAAGTTAAGCTCTAGAGGGAGGATGTTGTGAGGAAGGTTCAAGATTTTTGAGTTGTTGAGCTTGATAGGGCAAGTGTTTTGTTCTTTGTTGCTGACTTCTCTTTTTTTTTTTTTTTCTTTTGTTTATCTCTTTTCAGAGCTTGAGATGCTGGTGATGGACATAGGTATCATTCTTGATGGTCCATTGAAGAAGCAGAAGAGGGCTTCAACCAAGAAGAGGGCAGTGTAGAAATTAAGTAACACCTGAAGAATATGAATTGTGCATTAAAAATGATTTCCCTTTAAGCTCAAAGACTAATTCTTGCACAACAACAACAATAATAAATAAAGAGATAGGAAAAGGAAAGTTTGCACTATGATTTTAACGTAGAATTTGGTTTGCCCCTTAGTTTCCACGATCTACAACAATTGCCTTCCTCAATGGAGGACTTTACCACTTTATTCATAACAAATATTTGCCTCAATAGAGGACTTCAACACATCAACAACACAAATGCTTGAGTTGAGTCTTTACAAACTTGAACACACTAAACTCAACTTAAGACTTCACCAAATTACTTACAATTCTCTTAATGTAGTGCTTGACTAAAGATATCAATTACAAAATACTTACCACTACACTTAGCTCTCACTCACATAATATTACAATTTACAATAAAAGCTTGTAGAGAGAGTTTACGAGGAAATGGTTGCAATAATTAAGCTTGAGAACTTATCTACAAGACCCCAATCATTTATATTTATAACATCTTCAATCCTCATAGCCGTTACTAACAAAACACACAAAAACGGTCAAAAAAGCAAAGCACCAGCGGCTATATTTCTTGGCACTACCTTCCAAACGGTATGTTTATACCTTCTGAATGGTATGTCTATACCATCTGAATGGTATGAAGAGTCCTCAATAGCATCTGGACCATACTTGAAGACCTATAAGAAAATTACATACCGATTGAACGCTAAGCATTACCGTCCAACTAGTAGTGACAGAAATTCTAGACTCTTGCTCTTAGCAAGAATTACTTTAAATATTGTCCAGAAGCTAAGCCTGAATCGTCCAGATGGTAAGTGTTTGCTATGACACTTACTTGTATGGCATGCAAAAACAAAGCAAAACAAGTTCAAAAATATTAAAAGCAAATTTAACACTTGTTTTACTAATTAAGTGTAACTTAAATATGATCGAGTGATTAATTGTGCATTTCCTCATCAAATCACACATTGAACATCACATGTTCAACAATCTGCTCCTTTTTTATGAGGACAATCATGCACAATTAAGTCCCCCTCAATTAAGCATCATGTTATTAAAAGAATTTTAGCAAATGAGTTTAAAACTTTGATGTTTATCTAAAGGACTTGCAAGTTACACTTAATTTTCAAAGAAAACATGTTAATTGTGCACATATTTCTTCCTTATGGACTCATCAAAAAGGCAAATTGAAAACATGCCATACAAAAAGAGAAGCACAAGCAACATTATACATTTCTAAACATTGTTTATGTATAAAAAACATGAGAAACTATTTGCATGCATTCAAAACCCAATATTAGCGCAAATTTAGTTCAAGTCATGCACAAAAACTTCTCAATCATAAAAAATTTGCTCATTTAAGCACATCAACACATTGTATATACAAGTATCAAGAGCACAAACCATGAAACTCAAGCATTTAGATTATACCTTGTTTTCACCCTTGAAGCCTCTTTAAGTACCTACATAAAGCACATTTATCTCTTTGGTATCCATTTTTGCTTAGTCAAAATAAGAATTTCCCTTCTTGATACCTAAACAAACTTGTTTGAGTGACCCAAATGCATAGCTACGTTTAACCAGCTTGCATCTTTGCCTTTCTTATCTGGTTGCATGAAGTTCCTTAGTGCACAATTGTGTACAACATGGTCAAGTTTGTCACGATAGTTACAAGTACCATAATTTGCTCTTCTAAATTGAATCTTATGGGGCTTTCAACCATTGTTTCTTTCATAGCCAATTCCATATTTGTTAAAATCAACTTTTTGTTTTCTAAGGAGAGTACTCAAATTGTTTTCTCGCTTAGTGAATTTGGCTATGGTAGCATTTGCAGCACTTAAGCTAGTCTTCAACCTTTTATTTTCAATTTTTAAATCATCTAGCTCTTTCAAAATTTCCTCATTACTACTACTAGCATATGCAACATTATCATCACTTTTATTATCATAACTCAAATTTTAACCTCGAGGTCAAGCAAATCATTTTTTATCTTCAATTTTTCTTAACTCATCATTCTTTCCTCTCAACTTCTTATTTTTATCATTCAATTTAGCATTGTCCAATTTCAATAATCCAATTTCTTCATGCAACTTTTCATTTTCGATTTTAATTTCTTTGTACTCATTTTTGAAAATATCCATTTCATCTCCTACTTTCTTCATTAGTGATTTAATCATGCTATTTTCTTTTTCATCTTCATTAGCTCATTACATGCTTTATCATACTGATGTGCACCAATTTACCATTAATTAAGATGTAGCAGTTGAAGCAGATGAAAGGCCAACGGTCTTCTTCTCATGTCATGATGTTTTTTAGTTTTTAGTCTTTATTGTTTATAATTATTATTAGATGTCTTTATTAGTCCTTATTATTAGTCTTTAATGTCATTAGATTCCTTTTATATTAAGATAATTAGATATAGAAAGTCCTTTTGTCATATCTATTAGTCTTATTATCATAATTAGTAATTAGTCATTTTGTCATTAATTAGGTTTCTATTTTCATAATTATTAGTCTTTATTATCTTTTTAGTCATTATTGTCATTAATTAGGTCTTTTGGGGAACTATTATAAATACCCCTTTGTATTGAGACTCGTCAGTTTTTGGATGTTATTGAAACCTTTGAGAGTATTTACTCTTATTTTCTCTTATCAACTCATTGAGTTGTAGCGAGTTCTTCTTTGTTCTTATCAATCGAATTAATGATTGTGGAGAACACACGGTTATTACTAAATTGTGAGTCATATCAATTTAGGAGTAGCGCAGTTCAGATCATTAGCGGCGAGTCATATCCGTTAATTAGTGTTGTTCATATCCTTTCTTTTCATTAAATTAAATTTCAAAACACCAAAAAAATATTTTATCTTTGCATTTGAGTCATTATCCATTTTTGGGCATATCATAATTTTTGTATCAGAGCACAGCTTGCAGCAAAGGGGAAGTTGGTAAGTAGAAAGTTTTGATCTTTACTTTTAGATTGTGTTATTCTGTTATTTGTGAATTATTAGTGGGTTATTGCTGGTTGTTGTGGAGGTTTTCAAAATTAGGGTTTGTTATTGAAGTTGATTTTTGTGTTTGAGGAGTGGTGAAATTAGTGTTTACAGTTATGTCAAATGACAATGTGAATGGGAATGATGTGAACAGTCAGATTGTTGGAGGTCAAGGTCGATGTACTACAAGAGATGGGAGATCTATAGAAGACCAAATATAGGAATTGTGGACTATGGTGGCTACTCTTACCACATAGGTAGGACAAATAGCAGCAGGTCAACAACCAAGGGTTAATCAACAAACAGCACCACCAGTTGTTAACCAACAGGTGATTCCTCCAGTTATTGTTGAGGGAGTTAGAATGGAAGGAGTAAGTGGAGGAGGTGATAGAAGACGAAGAAATTAGGGTGATGATCATGACTACCATGAAGGGAGAGACACTAATTATGGAGAAGATTATGATAATCGTGAGTTTTGACCACCCCAAGGGTTAGAACATTTGAAATTACAAATGCCCTCATTTACTAGAACAGGGTCTACAAATGATTACTTAGACTGGGAAGACAAAGTGGAAGGTTTGTTTGAATGCTATGATATTGATGACCATACCGCAATTCAGTTATCAGCTATTGAATTCATAGGATACGTTGCCCTATGGTGGAAAAACTTTATTGCTAGTCGAAGGAGGGATGGTGAAGATGACATTAGAACATGGTAGGATATGAAGAGAATTCTGAGGTGGAGATTTGTTCCTAAACATTATAGCCACGAGCTTTTTATATACCTTCAGACTTTGAGGCAAGGAGGGAAGACAGTAGATGAGTATGTGCAGGAGTTTGAAACATTGATGATTCGTTGTAGTACTGTTGAGCCACCAGAGTAGACAATGGCAAAGTTTGTCACAAGCCTCGAATATGAGATTTCGTGCATAGTTGAGTTATAGCTATAGTCCTCTTGAGGAAGCCATCCTGTTAACAATGAAGGTTGAGAGGCAGCAACGTAATAATCCTTACAAGTCATCTAATAGAAGGTATGGTTCTTCTGCCAAATCCTATAATACTGATAGTAGGAATGTGGACAGAGGAGGGTCTAGAAAGAAAGTTGACAAGAGTAACTCTATTGTAGTTGCAAAAGGAGAGAAAAATGTTGCTGATAAAGGGAAAGAGGTAGTCGGTTCTTCAGGTGGTAAAACCCGCCCGATTAAATGCTTCAAATGCTTAGGCATGGGACACACTGAGTCTCAGTACCCAAACCGACGAGTGATGGCTATTATGGAAGTAGAGGGTGATGATGAGGAAGAGGAGAAAGAGGAAGTAGATGATTCTAGAGATTTGTCAGTAGTAATAGATGAGTATTATGGGGATACAGATGTTGAGGTATATGGTGACGGGGGGATGATCAGTATCTATCAATAAATGCGTTGAGATGAGTGATGGATGCTATTCCTTCTACTGAGGAAGAACAGCGAGAAAATTTTTTTCACATCTCTTGTAGGATCAAAGGTAACCTTTGTGCTCTTATTATAGATGGGGGAAGTTGCACCAATGTGGTGGTTGAATCTCTTGTTGAAAAGTTGAAATTGGTTACAACTCAACATCCGAAACCCTACAAGTTACAATGGCTGAATGAGTAGGGGAATTTGTATGTGACTCAAAAGGCTAAAGTTCCATTTAGCATTGGAGAAAAGTACCATGATGAGATCGTCTGCGATATACTACCCATGCGTGCTTCTCATATACTGCTTGGAAGGCCATGGTTATTTATTAGGAGGGTGTTGCATGACGGATTTAGGAACACATATGATTTCCCGAAAGATGGAAAGAGGATTGTATTGAATCCAATGACACCAGCTGAGGTGCAAGAGACACAAAAACAACTTAATAGAGTTACTAAGAAGAAAGCCTTGTTTGTAGGATGGAAGGAGATTGAGGAGGTTATCCAGGGTGAGAGTCCTTTGTATCTGCTGTAGGTTAGATATTTGCTAGAGATTGAAGAACAGGAGCAGGTACCCTCTGCTGTGAGGAAATTGTTAGAGGAGTTTGTTGATAGTTTTTCTGAGGATTTACCGACGGAAGTAACACCTATGAGGGGTATTGAGCATGCCATCGATCTACAACTTAGGGCAGTTTACCAGATAAACCTGCCTATCGAATGAATCCTAATGAAGCTAAAGAATTGAAGAGACAGGTGGATGAGTTGGTGGAGCGTGGCTTCATTAGAGAGAGTACCAGTCCTTCTGCTGTTTCAGCACTTCTAGTTCCGAAGAAGGATGGTATGTGGCACATGTGCATCGATAGTAAAGCTATCAATAAAATCACCATAAAGTACAAACATCCTATTCCTAGACTTGACGATATATTGGATGAACTTAATGGAGGCCAAATCTTCTCTTAGGTAGATCTTAAGAGTGGTTACCAGAAGATTCGTATGAGGGTTATAGATGAATGGAAAACAGCTTTTAAGACGCGACACGGCTTATATGAGTGGATGGTTATGCCTTTTGGCTTGACCAACGCGCTTAGTACATTCATGCGTCTAATGAATCATATTTTGAAATACTTTTTGGGCAGGTTTGTTGTTGTTTATTTCGATGATATTTTGATATATAGCTGTGATTTGGATAGCCATGTAGATCATCTGCGAGTGGTTTTCTCAATTTTACGAGATCATAAATTATTTGGCAATCTCAAGAAATGTTCATTCTGCCAGCCAGAGGTGAACTTTCTAGGTTTTATAGTTTCTGGTTTAGGGGTGTAAGTTGATGGGGAGAAGATTAAGGCTATAGTGGAATGACCTACACCATAGTCCGTATTAGATGTGTGGAGTTTTCATGGGTTAGCTTCATTCTACAGGAGGTTTGTTAGGGTATTTAGTATTGTTAATCTATTGACTGGGCTGACTAAAAAGAATGTGGCTCTCATGTGGGGAGAGCGAGCTTAAAGGAGTTTTGAAGAGATTAAGAGTCGATTGATGAATGCTCCAGTGTTATCACTACCTGACTTTGATAAGACCTTTGAATTGGAGTGTAATACATCAGGGGTCGGAATAAGAGCAGTATTGATGTAAGACAAGCATCCTATCGCCTATTTTAGTGAGAAGTTGAGTGGGGTACCACTTAATTTTTCTGTATATGATAAGGAAGTTTACTCCATAGTGTGTGCTTTGATGACTGGGCAGCATTACCTTCTTCCTATGGAGTTTATTATTTACACAAACCATGAGTCCTTGAAACATTTCAAGGGACAACAACGACTATCGAAGTGACAAGCGAAGTGGTTAGAGTTCTTAGAAAGCTTTGTTTATGTGATTAAATATAAGAATGGTAACATCAATGTCATTATGGATGCCTTCTCTCATAGGTATGTGCTTATTACATCTCTACAATCAAAGTTACTTGGGTTTGAGCTGATAAAAGATCAGTATTTTGTTGATGATTATTTTAAATTGATTGTTGAGCGGTGTTCTGGGGGTTAAGTAATGGATGGGTATTATGTTGTGGATGGATTTCTGTATAAAATGGGCAAGCTTTGTATCCCTACTGGTTCTATTAGGGAGCTGCTGATGAGAGAGGCCCATGCTGGAGGATTATCAAGACACTTTGGTGAGAAGAAGGCTTTGGAGTTGCTCAAGGAGCATTTTTATTGGCCGATTATGCTAAAAGATGTTCATAGAGTGCTAGAAAGGTGTGCAGTTTGTAAGAAGGCTAAGGGGAGGAAGGAATCTTATGGAGAATACATGCCATTACCTGTACCATCGCTTCCATGGATTGATATGAGTATGGATTTTTTCTTGGGACTTCCTAGGACACAAAGAGGGAAGGATTCTGTCATGGTGGTTGTAGACCGTTTTAGTAAGATGGTGCACTTTGTGCCTTGTCACAAGACGGATGATGCTCTTTATATTGCTAACCTTTTTGTGCAGGAAATTGTTCATTTGCATGGCGTGCCACATAGTATCGTTTCAGACAGAGATACTAAGTTGCTCAGTTTCTTCTAGAGGACACTTTGGAAGCGGCTTGATATTAAGCTCATGTACAGTACATCTTGTCATCCACAAACAGACGATCAGACAAAGGTTGTTAACTGTACGCTTGGAACTTTACTCAAGGCAACAGTTGGCAAGAATCTTACTAATTGGGACTTGTGTCTCCCAATTGTTGAATTTGCTTATAATAGGTCGACTCATAGTTCAATGGGTAAGTCTCCCTTTGAAGTTGTGTATGGCTTTAATCCATCTCAACCTATGGATTTGATAGCTAAACCAGCAGCAAAGGAAAAGAGTCTAAGTGGAGTAGAGCGATCTCAGCACATCCATAAGATTCACCAGAAGGCAACTGAGCACCTTAAGAAAAGTCAAGAGCAGCAGGTGATTTAAGGAAACAAGCACCGGAAGGCTAGATCATTCAATCCAGGGGATCTAGTTTGGATCCATCTCAATAAGGATAGGTTTCCAAATAAGAGAACTTAGAAGTTATCTCCCAGAGCTGATGGACCATTCAAGATATTAGAGAAGATCACTAACAATGCCTACAGATTGGAATTACCAAGAGACTATGGTGTTTCTGCTACATTCAATGTCTCGGATCTTTCTCTATATGTTCCTGAGGATCTTCATGAAGACTAATCAGATTTGAGGGTAAATCTTCCATAGACCTGAGGAGATGATAGGAATCAGGTCAACTGGGTTACAGGACCGATCACCAAAGGACGTGCAAGAGGATTACAGAACCTTGCCGTGAGAGTTCTATAAAACAACTTAGAGCTAGACGAAGCTCACTTGGTTGAAGTTCCATCAACGCAAGACCACTTCAATGAATTACACTTATCTATGTTTTAGGAGGACGAACAAATGAAGATAGATGCATCCTGGAATGAAGGCCGCCTCAAGGTAGGCGGCTTTGACACTTAGGGCGATGGTGTATCCAGCCAAGGCTGGCAGCATAAGGATCAAAAACATAATCATAGGCGTGGAACAAAGCATGGAACTCTTGGATTGGTTAGACATATTCAACATCGGCGGCATACTTTGAAGGCCGTCGACCTTTCCATCTCGGCTAGCAGCTTTTGACCGGCCTTCTACTTCTTCAACGTCGGCGGCGTACTTTGAAGGCCGGTGGCCTTTCCTTGTCAGCTGGCAGCTTATAGCTAGCTTTCTTTTGTTCCGTAATTATTACGAGTTTTTGATAATTTTCCTTTGTTTTTAGGGTTTTTTTATAAATACCCTTTTGGTGTAAAAGACTCATTAGTTCTTGATGTTTATTGAATGAATTGAAGGTTTCCTCTGCATTTCTTTTACTCTTATCAATCTGAGTGATTGTGGCAAGTGACGGTATTGATTCTTACTGTGAGTCATATCAGTAAGTTCATACTAGGGCTTTTCCTTTGTTGGTGAGTCATATCCGTTAGGGGTTTAGACATCTATCCTTATTTATTTTCGTTGTTGTTTTTCAATTTGCAAGTGTGGTTTTAAAGCAGATCATTGTGTGTTTGATTGTCTAAGTAGTTTCTACCTTATGCATATCATAATTTTTGGTATTAGAGCGTTCTTGGCCTCTTAGGAACATCATCTTTTGGTATCAGAGCCTAGGTTTTGAGTAGGGTTTCCTTTTGGGATTTTAATTATTTGTGGATCTCTGATAATTGTTAAGTATGTCGAATGATAGAGTACATGGAGGAATTGGGGGCAATGATAGTAATAGTTAGGTCGGTGGAGGATAAGGTCGTAACACTGCGGGAGATGGAAGATCTGTAGAAGAACAAATGCAAGAATTATGTACCATGATGGCTAATCTAGATGTGCAAGTAGGACAGATTGCAGTATTTCAATAACAAGGGGTTAATCCACAAGCACCACCATCATTGATTAATCCCTAGGTAGTACCTCAATCTATTGAGATGGGTGATGATGATGATTGGTAACTCTAACGTAAAAGATGCCTAGGTCGTGGACATCTTGAAATTCAATGTCCAAACGAATATGCTGTGAAGCTAGTTGATGGATTTCCTGTAATTGTTGAAGAAGATGAAATTGAGAGTAAAATGCAACAACAAGAAACTGTTGTAATTATTGAAGAAAATGAAGTTGAGGAGCAGGAGGAACCAGTGGAAATTTTTTGGTTGAATTCTGATTCTGGAGAAGAAAATAAAATCTTTTATGAAGATGAGAAAGAGGAGGAGAAGAACTCATTGAAAAAAAAAATTGATGAGGAAGAAGAAGGCAAGAACATACTATTACATGTGATGAATCCAGTTAGTTTATCATCATCAATTTCCATTAAGTTTCTGGAAAATCAACACATCCTTGTTCATACTACGGCTATAATTCTTCCAAATGAGCAAGTATTTGAAAATACTCCATTAATTTTGTATACAAAAATGTGGGTGAATAGTGAAGGATTTGTGCAATTTGTTGGATGGAAGGTAATTGTGGGTCGAACATCAAGGATGAATCATGAACCAAGTATGGATGAGACATTTTATTTAACATTTCTTGAGTCTTTTAGGTTCATTTTTTATCCAGGTGGATATAAGTTTCCTCAATATTTGAGGACAAATCTTCAACAAGCCTACGAGAATGATGTGCATCAATTTACCACTAATTAAGATGCAGCAGTTGAAGCAGATGAAAGGCCAATGATCTTCTCCTCCTCTCATGATGTCTTTTAGTTTTTAGTCTTTATTGTTTATAATTATTATTAGACATCTTTATTAGTCCTTATTGTTAGTCTTTAATGTCATTAGATTCCTTTTATTAAGATAATTAGATATAGAGAGTCCTTTTGTCATATCTATTAGTCTTATTATCATAATTAGTAATTAGTCCTTTTGTCATTAATTAAGTTCTTATTTTCATAGTTATTAGTCTTTATTATCTTTTTAGTCATTATTGTCATTAATTAGGTCTTTTGGGGAACTATTATAAATACCCCCTTTGTATTTTTATATTGAGACTCATTAGTTTTTGGATGTTATTGAAACCTTTGAGAGTATTTACTCTTGTTTTCTCTTATCAACTCATTGAGTTGTGGCGAGTTCTTCTTTGTTCTTATCAATCGGATTAACGATTATGGAGAACACATGGTTATTACTAAATTGTGAGTCATATCAATTTTGGAGTAGCGCAGTTTGGATCATTAGTAGTGAGTCATATCCGTTAATTAGTGTTGTTCATATCCTTTCTTTTCATTAAATTATATTTCAAAACACCGAAAAATATTTTATCTTTACGTTTAAGTCATTGTCCATTTTTAAGCATATGATAATTTGGTATCAGAGCGTTCTTGGCCTCTTAGGCACATCACATACATATCAACTATCTCATCATAAGGAACATGTGATGAAATTGAACATACCTCATTATCAATGGCCATCAAGCATACATTTTCATTTGAATTAAATGAGTGTTCATCGCTCCAAGTGGCCACATATGCTTTCTTTTTCTCTCCTTTACTTCGTCTTCTTACAATTGGGCAATGTTGTTGAATATGTCCTGATTGATTGCATTTGAAGCACGTGATAGTATTCCTTTTTTATTTTGAGGAGTTGTAATCATCCTTCTTCATCTTCTTGTTCACCTTCAACTACATGGTGAACTTCTTTGTAAGCTTATCTAACTCCTCATCATCCTCCTCACTCTCTTCCTCCTCTTGACTTGAGCTTGTACAAGAGGCTTTTAGCATAACTTCCTTCTTGGTTGACTCATCTCTATGCTTTTTAATCATTTCATGAGTCTTGAGGGTTCCAAGAAATTCTTCCTTACTCATTATGCTTAAATCATGTGTCTCTTCAATGGCGGTCCTCTTTGCCTCCCATTCTCTTGCAAGGACTTAAAAAGTTTGGAGTTGATTTCCAAGTTAGTATATGTCTTGCCAAGAATAAACAATTGATTCATAATGTTTATGAATTTATCATGCATTTCATCAATAGACTCATTAGCTTTCATTTTAAAATTTTCAATTTCTCTACATAAAACACTAATTTTTGTACCTTTTATTTTAGTAGAGCCTTCATAAGTACTTTCTAAATTATCCCAAATTTCTTTAGCCGAATTATAAGTACATATTTTACTAAAATCACTTTCATTTAAGCTACAATATAATATATTCATAGCAACTTTATTTAATTGAACTTTCTCTTTTTCAACCTTAGTATAATTTGATTCATTTTTGCCTTCAATAACTATGGGCCCATTCTCTATAACACTCTACAAGAAAATATGTTGAGCTTTTAAGAAAATCTTCATTATATATTTCTAATATGCATAATTTGTTCCGATTAAAATGGGTGGTTTATTTATTGCTTGTCCTTCCATAAAACCTAAGGTGTCACTAGTCATGACTTAAACTCTAGATGAGATTAAACACTTATCCTAAAGTCCTAGCTCTGATACCAATTGTAGAAACTAAGTAACACCTAAAGAATATGGATTGTGCACTAAAAATGATTTCCTTTTAAGCTCAAAAACTAATTCATGCACAACAACAACAATAATAAATAAAGAGATAGGGAAAGGGAAGTTTGCACTGCGATTTTAACGTAGAGTTGGATCCACCCCCTAGTCTCCATGATCTACAATAATTGCTTCCCTCAATGGAGGCCTTCACCACTTTACTAATAACAAATATTTGCCTCAATAGAGGACTTCAATACATCAACAACACAAATGCTTGAGTTAAGTCTTTACAAACTTAAACATACTAAACTCAACTCAAGACTTCACCAAATTACTCACAACTCTCTTAGTATAATGCTTGACTAAGGATAACAATTACAAAATACTTACCACTGCACTTAGCTCTCACTCACACAATATTACAATTTACAACAAAAGCTTGTAAAGAGAGTTTACAAGGAAATGGTTGCAATAATTAAGCTCTAGAACTTATCTACATGACCTCAATCACTTGTATTTATAACATCTTCAAGCCTCGTAGCTTTTACTAACAAAACACACAAAAACGATTGGAAAAGCAAAGCTCCAACAACTGTATTTCTAGGCACTACCATCCAAATGGTATGTCTATACCATCTGAATGGTATGAATTATCCTCAATAGCGTCCGAACCATAGTTGAAGCCCTATAGGAAAATTACATACCGGTTAGACACTAAGCATTACCATTTGACCGATAATGATAGAAATTCCAGACTCTTACTCTCAGTAAGAATTAATTTAAATAGCGTTCGGATGATGTAGGTTTAGCATCCAGACGGTAAGTGTCTGCCATGACACTTACTTGTATGGCATGCAAAAACAAAGAAAAACAAGTTCAAACATATCCAAAACAAATTCAATACTTTTTTTTACTAATTAAGTGTAACTTAAATATGATCGAGTGATTAATTATACATTTCCTTAACAAAACACACATTAAACATCACATATTCAACAGGCAGTTGGAGAGAAGTGCCTTGTTAAAGTCGAGTCATGAGCCGCTGAGGTTGGTGTGTTAACCATTGATTTGGATAAACAAGGTTCAAGGGTGCTATTGTTGAGGTCAATGGTGCCGCTGCCGAGGTCAAGGTGTTGTTGCGGAGGTTGCAAATGCTGGCTTTGATATCCACTTGGTGGAGCCCTCCCATCATGCTTTGTCTCATGAGGAGCGGAGTTTAGCACAATATTCCCCTCTACATGCTCAAGCCCATGGCATGCCATCTCCTATAGTCGAGGCTATTGGGAGCAGTAATAGTGCCTCAGGTGATTAAGCTGTAGTTAGGGGTCATAGAAGTCAGCTAGGGAGAGGAGTCCCTAGCGAACCTATTGAGTTTATCGAAGGGAGAGCTCTTAAGTGAAGTGATGTATTTAGAGAATAGCCTTCTTTTGAGGAGGTAGCCCATCTCGAGGATAGGAAAAGGTTGGGGACCTTTTATGGTGGACTTTCATCATTAGACTTGGCCATGGATTTTTCATCACATAAGATGTATGAGGTGAGGTTTCTACAATCCTCATAGAATTTGTTTATGTTGCTAGTCATTCCTTAGCTATTTAAACTCTCTTGTTTTTTGTTTTCTAGCTTTGGTGATGACTGCTAAAGCTTTTTGAATGTTGAAGGGGAGACGCAAAATGGTACGTTATATTTCTTTTGTTTTTGAGCTTTTGGTTGTTGTTGCTTGAGCATTGTTCCTTTTGTTCAAAGTTCCAAGGAGTTCGAGGCACTAAAAGTAATTTTCAAGAAGGATCTTGCCATAGCTAAGTGAAGTGAGGTAAGTTGCAGGAGCAAGTTGCTGGTTGCAACAGATGAGAATAAAAAGCTGTGGTAAGAGATGGAAGACAAAGTCTTGCAATGCCAGGCCGACATGGCTGACGAAAAAAAGTTGTTGTTGCATGTTGAAACCATAGCTATTGAATATGAGGATAAGTGGAAGAGCGTAAAGCAAGAGCAGGATGCCTTGTCACGATAGCTGAGTGACACTCAACTGGGTATGCGAAGCAAAGGCAGGAGCTCAAGCTCACTACTTTAGAGATTAACAAGCTAAAGGAGAGCTTTCAATCATCTAATTTGGAGCAGGAAAGCTTGAAGGTAAGGTTATCCAAATTTTTTGCTACATGACTAATTATTTTTCAAATTTTTGCCTCATTGTTTCCTTATTGTTGTTGAAGGCCTATGTGAAGGACTCAAAGAGTGGTCAGCTTATCCCAAAGGCGATTAAGAAGTAGGTTTTGAGAGAGCTCTTTAAGAGCGAGGAATAGAAGGGTTTCCAAGTCAAGTTTGTTTCCTATACAGCCAAATTGATAAGGAAAGAGCTATTGGAAAGGTACTTGAACTTGGACCTTAACTTTCTGGCTGCACGCCTTGGTAGAGCTCTTGTAGATTTCTCTGAGAATGATAAGGAAGATAATGGAGAGGGAGATGAGAGCAGGAATACTAGTGTTGTGGGGTAGGCGAAGCTGAGGTCGTTACCATTACTGAGGTCTAGGGAGTCGAGTATGGCAAAGCTTTTCCTATGGTTGGGGTTCAAAGGTCTGACCAATAGATCTCAAGGTTAGCAGCCAAGGATGATAGAGTCATTATCAAGCCCCAAGCTGAGGGTGAGGTCGGTAGGCAAGTTGAAGTAATCCCCATTGATCCTCAGCCTTTGAAAGTAAAGAGATTTTTGGCGATTATGGGGCCAACTAATCTCAGTTTTTATTAGTTGTCAAAGAGCCTTTGTTCCCCACCTCCCCCTACCCTCCCCTTTTTAAGGCTTTGTCATCAACTTACTTTGTTTGTCTGCCTATTAATAGCCTTTTTATTTTAATTTTTTCTTGAGGGGTTTTACTTTCTTTGGCTAATATATGGGTAGATTCCTTCTAGCTCTGACTATACTCATCTTTGGCACTTATACTTTTATCATATCTTTGGTTGGTGTTCAGCGAGCTCAGTCTTTACTATTGTTGATTTTTCTTTTCCTTGGCTTTTCCTTCTTTCGACCATGTTAGATCTGTCGTTTAGCCCTTAGATCGACAGTAGGCTATTAAGGTAGCTATTATGTCATTCTGTAGGCGAGGATATTATGCTAGAAAACTTTCCTTCCCAATGTTCATAAATTCCTAAGGTCCGACCGGATGATTGGGCCTCAAGATTTTGTCACGTTGAATGGGAGTTCTGGTACGATTCTCTCTTGGCAATAAGTAATGTTGGCGGGTAGGCTACTTCTTCACAAACCTAATTCAATTCTCTTGTCCCATTTGATAAGTCAAAGGTTCCTCTTTTGCCCTTTAGCTCTTAAGAGTCGAACAAACCATGGATCTTCTTCCTATTAACCTCCTTTGGTTTGAGAGGTCGAGCCCTTAGAGGTCACAAGTTATGTGGTTTCATTGATGCTCTGATGTCTTTATTTAAGCGGGTCGAAAACTCCGTAGCCCCTATTTATGTGGGTCTGCTACTAAAGTCATGTAGTAGGTTAAGCGTATTGCTTAAAGCCCATTTCCCATTTCCACTATGGTTGTTTGATCTAGGACTATGCTCTTCTTCTATTGTCACCAAATCAAGGTTGCCATGATCTATTACTTTATGAAGAGGTTGTGGTGACTATGGTCGCATGTCCTAGGTGAGCAGAGGCGCATCATCTACCAATAATCTAAAGCTTCAAGGTGCTGGTAGAGGTTTCATTGTGGAGGGGCCATCTAACTATTTCCCTTATATCCTAGCTCCAATCTTTTAGCCATTTTCATGGCTAGTAGAGGACACTGGGGATACAGGGGCTTGTTCTCCCCTTTGAGCCCGGTCTCCTTATGGTTTGTCAGCTAATTGCTCATTACATAGGATCCACTTTGCCCTCCTCTTATTGGGTGTGTCAAGTTCTCGTCTAGTTGAGATTCATCATGGATCTTGAACACTGATGGACAAACTTAGGCCTGCATTTAGGAGATCAGTGGGGTGGAGGGCGAAGTTGTATTCAGGCCAAATCTACATTTTCAAGTTGTGGTTGGTTGGGTATGGGAGAACTCTTCTAATTTAAGGTTTAGATGCTTTCCAGCGTTTTCCAACTCAAAGTTGTGTTCAGTCTGAACTAGTTTGTACTTGTTAAAATTTCATTTTGTATTCCTTAGTCGAAATGCCAATCAAAACTACTGTAATGATCTCCTTCAAATTAATAAAAGTTGTTTCCTTGTTCGGAGCTTGTTTCTTGATGTCTATTGTTAATGTTCTTGTAGTCCTTTCTTTTTTTTTTTTTTTTAATGATCTAAGCGCTTCGAGGAAAGTCATTCTTATGTGGGAGTTATCTAATTTCACGAAGGGAGTTACCCTTAAGAAAGAGTTACCCAGGCTCGCGAAGGGAGTTACCCTTAAGAGTGAGTTACTCGAGCTCATGAGGGGAGTTACCCAAGGTCATCCAGCACAAAAAGGTGGAGTTCTTTAAACTCCTAAGGTCCCTGCTGAATATCATTCATTTGTTCATTTGTATACAAAAAGGAGAGATCTTGGAGGTGCTTTTTAATGTAGAATCTTCATTTCATTTGTAGTTGTCCCTTAGCCACATTTTACACATAAAGCGAGTAGCAACTTATTCAAAAAACTTTCTCAAGTTGTTCGCATTCCAAGTTCTGGGGATGAGTTCCTTGTCTAGCGTTTCGAGCTTGTATGCCACATTTCCTAGGACTTCTTTCACTTTAACTGGATTTTCCCAATTTGGGATGAGTTTTCCTAGAGCTTCTTCTGACCTCATTGTCTCTAAATTTCTACAAATGAGGTTGCATTGAAGAAAGACGTTGTGTCTGACTTTCTTGTCATATCATCGAGCTACCTTCTGTTGGTATGCAGCAACCCTCTTGCTCATGGTATCTTTAGCCTCTTCTATAGAATCAAGCTCTACTCAAAGGCCAATTTCATTAATTAGTTCGTCATAGGAATGATTTTAAATGTTTGGTAATTCGAGCTCTATAGGTAGGGCAACTTCTGATCCAAAGTTAGACAAAAAGGGGTTTCATCTGTTGAGGTTCATCGAGTGGTGCAGTATTCCCATAGGATGCTAGGTAGTTCGTCTACCCATTTGCTACTCTAACGATATGCCTTTAAATTCTGCATGATGGTTTTATTGATTGCTTCGACCTGATCGTTAGCTCGGGGGTGTGCAACCAAGCTATAGTGTGCAGTCATGCGGTACTTAGTGTAGAAGTCTTTAATTCTTTTGCCATTGAATTGCTTTCCATTATCCATTTTTATGGAGTATGGAACTCCAAACCTCACTATGATGTTTGTGTAGATGAAGTGATGGACGTTTTTATCCATAACCTTTGCTACCGCCTCGGCTTCTACCCATTTTATAAAGTAGTCACACCTAACCCAACTATTATAAACTTCCTTTAACCTGTTGAGGGAGGGAATAGGCTCAAGATGTCCAATCCTAATATGGTGAAGGTGCCACAAGCTAGCAAGGTAGAGTAAATTTGCACTTAAGGCATAGTTGATGTGGGCAATTTTTTAACAATGTTCACATTGCTACATAAACTCTTTTGCATTAGCCTTCATGATAGGCCAAAAATAGCTAGCCTGCACGATTTAGGTGTGCAGCAATTAGGCTTTGGCGTAGTTGTTGCACTTCCCAGTGTGGAGGTCTTTTAGGACACTCTGTCCTTCCTCTAGCTACAAACAACAAAGGAGGGGAAACTGAAGCCCCCTCTTATACAAAACCCTATTGATCAGGGTGTAATCGATTGCTCTGTGCATCAATTTCTTCACTTCCATTCTATCCGAGGTTAAGGTATTGACCTTGAGGTACTCCTCCATTAGCATCATCCAGCTCTAGGTGTAGTTGCCTATCTCAAGTCTAGCACCTCCTACGCTCTTGTAATGGTGCATTTATCGAGCAAGAACTTGACGAAGAGTTTTTCTTCAATCTTTCCTATATTGGGATATATCATAGAAGCGAGCTTAAAAAGCTTGTCAACTTTTGAGTTATTAGCTCTTGGTATTTTTATGATATCTCAAGAGGGTAATTTCTTAGTAAGGAATTGGACCACTTCTAGATATCCGGCCATTTCTTCATTCTTTGCCTCATATAAGCCTTTAACCTGCTATACACAAGTTGGGAATTTAAAAAGATCTTGAGGTCCCCAGTTTCTGCTTAAACAATCATAGCACACTTAAGTCAGGACAAGAGGGCCCCATATTATACGTTGTTATTACTCGCAGGAAAGCCAAATCTTAAAACAAAACTAATCTCTGCCCTACCCTAACCCTACCCCCACCTCCTCCCCTCCCCCCCCCCCCCCCCCCCCCCCCCCCCCCCAAATGCACAAACAATCCATCTATATAGAGGGTCCAGGCAGTCTTTTGCTCATCTTCAGGCTTAGGTATCCTGTTGTATTCGACCATGAAGTCTGCTAAAACTAGCACCTTTATGGCATCTTGAGGTTAGTATTGCATCCACAAGTGCTAAGCTCGATAACATATTTCACATCCTTTCTAAGACATTTGGCTTTTGTAGGATTGCCCTTATTTGTACATCGATGAGGACGATGACCTGATGTGCCTGAAATACAAACGTAGCTGACGTGCAAATATTAATACCGCTAAGGCAAACTTTTCCAATTTTGTTTATCTTTGTTCTGGCCCTCAGACAACAAGGCTGACGTAATACACTGGTTGGTGTTGTTTTGCTTCAACTCGTGTTAACACATATGAGAGAGCTCGATCGCTCACTGCAATGTAAAGGTATAAGACATCACCTTGGAGTGGGGTCGTTAACAACAATGGTTTTGTTAGGAATTACTTGAGCTCCTTGAAGGCTTGTTGTGACTTTTCTGTCCATTCAAATTGATCATGTTTTTTGAGGATTTTAAAGAATATTGAGCACCCAACGGCACTCCTAGGAAGGAATCTTGTTAACATAATTATTCTATCAGAGAGCTGCTGCACTTGTTTGATCGATGTAGGTAGCGTCATTATCAAGATCGCTTCGATTTTGTAAGGATTGGCTTCAATCCCTCTTTCAGACACTACATAACCTAAGAATTTTTCTGAAGAGGTGCCAAATTTGCTTTTCTATAAACTGAGCTTTAAATTGTAGAAGCGAAGTCGATCAAATTTTTCTTGGAGGTCATGTAGGTGAGTCCCCACTTGTTTACTTTTCATGATCATATTGTCGACGTAGACTACCATGTTTCAGCCTATCTGAGATTTGAACACCTCAGTGACTAGCCTTTGGAAAGTGGCATCAGCATTTTTCAATCTGAATGGCTTCATTTTGTAGCAATATGTCTTGAAGGACATGACAAAGGAGGTGTCAACCTCATCAATTTCTTTCATTTCGATATATTTATAACCTGAGAAGAAGTCCATGAAAGTCAGTAGCTCATGCCTTGGGGTGTTGTTAATGAGTTGGTCGATTTATGGTAGCAAGAAGTAGTCTTTCGAACATGCTTTGTTTAGATTGATGTAATTTACACACATCTACCATTTCCCATTAGGTTTCTTGACTAAGACTACTTTGACTAGCCAATTCGGGTATTTTTCTTCTCTGATGAATCTTACTTGGAGTAGTTTTTAGATTTCTTCCTCAAAGGTAGATTGCCTCTCGAGGGCGAAGTGTACGACTTTCTGGCAAACTAGCTATTAGGTCTTGTTGATGCCCAGTTGATGCATGATCACGCTTGGGCTTATGTCTATCATGTCAAAGGGTGACCATGCAAAGACATCCTTAGTAGCTCGCAAGAACGTAATCAAGCTCTCTTTTATGTTGGGAGGTATCTATTTTTCCATCTTCGTGGTATGCTCGATATTGTCCTCTAAGGTAACTTCTTCCATAAGCTCGACTGGCTCACCTCAACACTCGGTTCCATCTTTTGGTTCGATGTCTATGGTGCACACACAATCTCCTTTTAAGGCTTTAATGTACAATTTTTGGAATTTTTCCTGGTCTCCTCAACATACCCTTACTCTAGCTAAGGTTAGAAACTTCGCTTTAAGGTGGGGTTGGGAAACAACCATACCAAATATTGGTTATGTGGCCTTCCTAATATGGCATTAAGAGGGGACTGACAGTTAACCACAAGGAAATATATTTTGTACATGGCGTTACACTATTCTTCACCGAGCTCGAAGGTTAGAGGGATGATTTCTCGAGGTCTAATTGGCTAATTATCAAAGCCACATAGTTCGTGATCATATGGCCTTAACTTTGGTTTCAACTCATGCTTCATATGCTTGATTGAAGAGAATGTTAGCACTACTTCTTGTGTTGATCAATACTCTTTTGACTTTCCAGCCCGAAATGTGGGCAAATATCATATGGGCGTCTTGGTGAAGGGTGTGGACCCCTTGATAATTGATCACCTCTAATTAAAGCTACTGAGTCTTAGATTTATAAACCTATAATCTAACTCAATTTGACATGTAAGTGTACCTATCATTTGATAGTATGGATGAGTATAGGATCATCTCCATAAGGAACTGATGCAAACAGTAGTATAAATTAATCTTCCTATTAACTTGCTACACAAATAGTTAAGTTAACTGTATTAAGTCAAATTCAAATAACTAAATTATTCTAAATGCAATTACACCAGATTGATACAACAACCAACAGAACGACAACAACAATATTAACAATCAGATTTGTTCATTTCCTCAACATGAATTTCAACCATCGGCCCTCTAATCAATGATTATCAACAAGAATTCATTATCTATACGAATTTTCTTCTCAGAATCATTCATATCTGACCATAAATATGTTTAATTGGAATCTCTTCTTAATTAATAGTTATATAAAGGACTATGTCATACTAAATTCCTTAGAGAGAATGTAGAAAATCTCACCATGATATCTCTATCACTATGAGTGATTTTTTGGTAAATTAGATCTATTCAATGAAACCAACTCTCGATGCATTCCAAAGAAATCTAACTAAGAACAATGTTGTGCATACACACATTACTAGATTCATTTAATTAAACTTACTAAACTAATTAACAATTAGATGCTTGATGCAATTGAGAACCATTCATCTTAAATTAATGAAGAAACCTTATTGTCTACTCATTTTTGTTAAAGAAAAAAATTAAACAAGAAATGCATAAATATAAAATATAATACGCATAGAAGAGATGAGAGGAGAAAACTCCTTTTTGGATTTCTATAATAGAAGTCTTTATACAAACTTGAACAATGAATTTTAGTCATTTTTCTCAATTTCTTCCCGAAAAATATAGAATATAACACTTGATATCTACAAATGGTACACTTATCTCCCACTTTTTTCACTCTACCCAGTCACTGTTCAATGGATACGATGATGAAATTCAAGTAATGTGTTCGAAAGTTCGTGTCTTGTCCCTAAGGGTTTCAAGTTATTTATACTCCCACTTTTATACCCATTCGAACATAACTCTTATAAGTAACATTTCATATACGTCTCTTGTACAAACATTAGTTCAACTCTTTAAAATAACTAAATAGGGCCGATTACACCCTTCATCATGGGGGTAATGGAGGGAGAGATGGTCGTTGTTCTAAAATAAACCCCCATAATGCTCGTTATCGATTTCGTGATGGTCACTAATCATCTTCTTTTCCTTGATAACGAGTGATGCATCCCATTGTGGTTGTTGTGTCTTTTTTTCTTTCTCCTTCATAGTGAACGTCATAGGCATCTAAGATTCATATAAGCCTTGTTACTACAAATAACACTCATGATTTCCCAAAAGTGACTTGATCCTTTACTCTAAAGTGTATAATTGCTATCAATTTGTTCCAAAATCACCTAAAATGAATATATATATATACATATAGTAGTTAAGTATCAATTCTTGAATAAATTCTCTAAGTGAACACTAAATTGCACTTAATATACTAAGGAAATCATGAATAATTTATGCCAATCAAACTTCACCACACTTAAGCCTTGCTTGTCCTCAAGTAAGCAGATAAAAAACAATTGAAAATATGAGATAAGCATGGTGTTAACTCTTACAATGCTGGAAATTTAAGATTTTACATCATCAACTCTTAAGTGCTTCATTTATTAAGCCAAAGTTCCAAGGATAATCATGATAAGTCAGCCTTTATCCTCACTGCTTAAGTTAGATTTCCAACATAGAAGTAAACACATAACAAAAAGGAAAAACAAGGAACATTAAGATACTTCCTCTCTTATACTATTCATTTTCAATTTTAATCACTACATGATGGGTGCTTGGCACGACTTGATGACTTCCAGGACTCTAAGAGTCTTGGCATGGATTGATGGAAGAACCGTGACCCATTGGTTAAGTAATTCAAAGAATCTCAATATAGAGATCTTGACTCTATAGGAAATACTAACCATGAACCTTGGTATAAACAAAGAACACAACAAGAATAGAAAATTTTTAAAGAATTCACAAGCTCTTGAAAGAACTAAAGAGAAGAATTACTCTCTAAAAGGATTTTAATATCAATGTAATGTGTTTGAAACAAACCCATACATCCCATATTTATAGTCTTTTAGATAAAATAAAAATAAAAATAAAAATAACAAATAACACAAAATAAAACATAAAGGATCGCATGAGGAGAACGGCTAGCTGTAAGCCAGCAGCTTAGATTTGAAGGCTGGCAGAGGTGGGATGAAAGCCAATGGTATTGATTGATGAATGTCAGCAGCATTGCTTGAAGAACGCCGGTGATGTTGATTGAAGGTCGGTGGCATTAGGGGCCAAAGTTGCCAAGTTCAAGCTAGCTTTAATTCTACTATTCCTCGATGCCATCCGATATAATGAAGTTTCTCGGATCTTTGGCATTTCATCCCCTAATGTTGAACAACTTCATTTCTCCTTCCACAAACGATTTAATGTGCTTCATTTGATCCTCCATGAAGTTCTTGCAGTAACAATTGAACTCATCCTGAATTAACTCCCTTAGTGAAAGCATAGACATCAACCTATCCCCTAACTTTCTCTCCTTTATTGCAGTCTTGGGAGGAATGTCTACTATTTATTGAGTTTGCATATGCTCGAACTATTCACTATACCACAAGTTTTTCACCAGCTGAGGTTGTTTATGGATTTAATCCACTAATGCCTTTGGATTTATTGCCTTTGCCTATTACTGAAAGAACTAGTTCAGATAAGAAGAAAAAGGTAAAAGCTATAAAGAAATTACATGACCAAGTACGACAACAAATTGGAAAGAGGAACGAGCAATATGCTCAATAAGCAAACAAAGGCTAAAAGAAAGTCATCTTTAAACCTAGTGATTGGGTGTGGTTACACTTAAGGAATGAAAGATTCCTGTCTCAAAGGAAGTCAAAGCTAGAGCCTTGAAGAGATGGACCATTTCAAGTGGTCGAGAAGATCAACAACAACGCCTATAAATTGGACTTGCCAGGTAAGTACAATGTTTGTGCTACATTTAATGTTTCTGACTTAAGTCCTTTTGATGTAAATGAAGCTGATTCGAGGATGAATCCTTTCAAGGAGAGAGGGAATGATGAAGACTTACCTATGCCAAGCTCGCCACAATGAGTTCAAGTAACTGGAGGCATGATCATGCGAAACCGAGTTAAGAAACTTCGGGATGAGTTCAATTGTTACTACAAAAACTTCATGGAGGATTGAACAAAGCACATTAAATCGACTACAAAAGGAGAAATGAAGCTATTCAACATTGTGGGACAAAATGGCAAAGATCCAAGCAACTTCATTATATTGGATGGTGTCAAAGAATAGTAGGACTAAAGCTGGCCTAAAGCTAATAGCTTTGGCCCCCAACGCTGCCTGACTTCTTCAAGCAACATCGTTAGCCTTCATCAATCAACATCGTCGACCTTCATCCCAACACCGCTAGCCTTCAAATCCTAAGCCACCAACTTGCAGCCAGCCTTTCTCCTCATGTAATCCTTTGTGTTTTATATTGTGTTATTTTTTTATTTTTCCTTTTTTCTTATCTAAAAGACTATAAATATGAGATGTAAGGGTTTGTTTCGAACACATTACATGGATATTGAAGTCTTTTGAGAGAGTAATTCTTCTCTTTAGTTCTTCATGAAGCTTATGAATTCTTTAAGAATTTGTTATTCTTGTTGTGTTCTTTATTTATACCAAGGTTATTAGGTGGTATTTCCTAAAAGGTAGAGATCTCTATATCGAGGTTCTTAGGATTACTCAACCAACGGGTCGCGGTACTTCCATCAATCCATACCAAGATTCTTAGAGTCTTGAAAATCATCAAGCCGTGCCGAGCACGCATCATTACATCTTTGGGTAATGACATAAAAAGATCTCTAAATGATGGTTCTTCTAACTCTACTCTGGTATAAAGCCCCATGGCTTCCATGAATTTTTTCATACTATATTTATGGTATTTACCAAAAGCATAGTGTCATGCCCCATAGGGTACCCTAAACGTAATAGTCCGCCACATGCCATATAAGATTCCCAAATTACCACCTTAGTCTTTCGAGAGTCTCATATAAATGTAAGGCGTACCTTTACACAATAGAGTACAAGTCCGAATGGAGATAAAAGCTTAATTTGGCATGCATGGGCAATAGGATATAATTCATGAACATAAATAAATATTACAAAATTCTAAGGGGCATTCCCCCGCAAAAGAATATTTAACGGTCCATTACAGTCATCCAAGTCTTAGAAGTTTTCTATGGAAGTCTAATACAAAAATTACAACTTCTAGGGAAAACTCCTAGCTTCGGTACCTGTTCAGCCGGGTCTCTTCGCCTAAGCCATAAATGTGTAAGCTGCAAAAGGAATGGACTGTAGGGACGTAAGCTAACTAGCTTAGTGAGTGTAATCTCCCACAAAAACATTTATGTCACAACAATTCAACCAAGTTATTAATCAAGCAAGTGTATGCATCAAACACATGAGTTCAACATACATATGACCAACCGGAAATCATATGTGGATGGAATTGCGCCCTCCATCCCGGGTTAGCAGATTAACGAATCCTGCGGTACTAACAATATCCCGTTTATGGATCACGGCTAACCTACGATTATCGATGTCGTTTATGGTTCACGACTAACCTACGATTATTCGATGTCGTTTATGGTTCACGACTAACCTACGATTATTCGATGTCGTTTATGGTTCACGACTAACCTACGATTATTCGATGTCGTTTATGGTTCACGACTAACCTACAAATGCTCATGCTCCATCCCCTTGTGATATGCACATGTCAATTTATCATTACTCAAGTAGTTGATTAAGCCAATTTACTTAGGCGATCAATCAATTTATCAGACAATCCATCATAGCTAACTATACAATCAAAGTTTATCACCCGGTTTCGATATTCTTAATTTGTGTTCTCACATCATCATCAATCATATAATTTCCCATTAATCCCCATTATTCATATTCCATTCAATTGACCTACATTCTAGTGCACTACTTTACAAGCACATACAATAAATGAATTGGGAAGAAAAACTCACTCCGCCATTGGTACTCCGGTCTTCTAGTAATAATAGTCCGGAGGTAACTCGTCACCGTCCACGGGTTCACCTATTCATATAAGAAATTACCCTAATAAGTATTCTATCAACTTAGGACACTAAAACTCTAAGGAAACTTAGTGAAATCGGAATTCGCGTCATTTCCGAAGTTCCGTTTTAAAATGGCCATAACTTGGTCGTTTTAAGTCGGAATTTCGCAAATTTATACCGATTCTATCTACTTCGGAAGAGCTTTCTAAATATGAAGTTTAAATCAAGTTTTGAAAATATCTAAGCCTCGGAATTGAGGGATCAGATCTGTACAGCGGGTTTCATTCCAAAAATGCGGTTTTCATGAATGCATTTGAGATTCCTAAGTATAATGATGCTAAATGCAATGGTAATGATTTTCCCTATCATGAATGTCATGATGTGAACTTAAGAGTCTATGTTCTTATAACTTTTTGATTTAACGATTTTTAGAAATAAACTTTCTTAGAAACCATTTTCTCAATGTTTAGTAAGTGAATTTACTACACTTGACCACATCTACATTTTACATGGATTTCTTTAGAAAACTCTACTTTTTTAAAGAAATTTTGACCCTATATTAGTTATATCCTAAGGCCTTTATTTCTTTAATAAAATTCACATTTATAAACTTTTAAGTGGGTCTTTTACTATGGGGTTTCCAAAAATCCGAATTTACAAAAGTTCATTTTCAAGTTGATTCCTTTAGGAAAAATATATTTTATACTTGAAACTTTAAGTATCTATTATACCTATATCCTAAGGACTTCATTTATTTAAGAAAATATCATTTTTGAAGTTGGAAAAATAGTGTTTTCTAACCCTACATCCATTATTACGAATTTGGTTTTCATAACTTTTAACTCAAAACTCCTATGGACTTCATTTCTTGTTTCCAACATTTTCTTTAGTAAAAACTCCTTTAGACTCATGAAAAATACTACTAAACATTATCTATTACCCATAGGCTTCATTTCTCTATAAAATATAAGTTTAGAAGTTGTTAAAAGTGTTTTTGACCTTGGTTTTCAAAGTCATCCGAATTTTCAAAAGTCTTTTTCTTGTAAAGTACTTTTCTTTTTGACTTCATGGACCCATCTATTATAGATCTATATACTAGAAAGTCATTTACTAAAGACAAAAGTGTTAAAGACTATTTATGCACATAAGAACAAAATAATAATGAAACTTAATGCCTACATGATCATGAGTAATAAGATGATGGATCTACTTTATCAAAAGCTTAAATGAGTTTTAAAAACATAAAAACCATATTTTTATAAAAGATCCTTTGTTTAAAAGACTTTTTGATGGATAAAAGTAAAGCTTTTGGTATGAAACTCCTTTAAAAGATAGATCTACTTTGTAATGGTTCGGGATTTTTGTTTGATATCTCATTGTTCCTACTAAAGATCATGGGAACATGGAGTTGAGATAACCAAAAATCACTTAGCCATAACAAAGTTTCATGAGTTGGAAGTAGTGGATCTTTACTTACTTGAAGTGGATGGAAGATAAGAAGAGAAAAATAGAAGTTGTGTGGATGTGTGGGGGCTCCAAAGTTTCGGCCACAAGGGAAAAAGAGAGGATTAGGAGCTTTTTACTTTGTAAAAGTGGAATGAAAGAATGAGGAGAGAGAGAAAAGTAGTTTATAGGAGTTGAATTAGGTTAAATGAATAAGAAAAGAAATAAAAAAAAACAAATGGGCATGGATGGGGCCAATGGCGCCGGTTTTGAGCTTGAAAGGGGGGGAAATTGCTTTGTTTCATTTGATTTGGCTTGATTTGATTTGTATCATATTCATAGTTGAAGTGAAGTGAAGGACAAAAGTTATGGAAGAAGGGAGGGATTTGATTGATGAAGAGTTAGATTGTAGGGTGGCTAATAGGTAGTGTAGGTGTACTTTATGAATAGTAATGAATAGTTGACAAGACAATTTAATTTCCGGTAGTAATGAAATACGAATAAAAAGGCTATAACTGTATTTTTCATAAACCGGAAAATTATGAAAAATATATTTTTGAAATCCTTATTTTATTTCGGTTCAAATGAGTACTCATAAGAATATTTTTGAAATTCTAGTTCCGGGGCACGTTTTTCTATAATGGGTCTCGGGATGACCCGGAATTGAAATTTTCTTAAAATCAAATATTTTCTTAGTTTGAAATATATTCAAGAACTATAATCACAATTAAATTTTCTTAGAAAATTTTATTAATTGGAAACCGAGGAAAAGCCGGACTTAGGGTTTCTAGTTCTCACTATAGGCTTGAGCTATTTCGGTTTAGGGTTTTGGTTTCCGGTTCTAGGGTTTTCTTAGCTACTTGAAAAACCGGGGTTTACACATAGAAAGTGACTTTATTGAATAATTTGTTCTCAATGTAGCCATACTTCACTAAATAGGACGCTAGGAATGCCATAACTGTTTCCTGGTAAGCCTTCTCCTTCAGATTAAACAACTTTAGCCATGCTCCATATTTTAATAATCTTAGCATAGCTGGTACTAGTCTATATTTACCTAGGCGAATCCAATCCACTACTAAATTGGGCTTGATGACTTTCTTATGCACAAATTCCATATATTTATGATTGTGTTCATCACTTAGACCTGCTAGTGCATTGATGGAGCCACTAGAGCTTCCATGGTATAAGCTTAGAGAGGATGATTCATCAACTCTGACCTGGTTGGTTCTTGGTTATTCAATTGATTTCTTGGGTGCCATCTAAATTAATTATCAAAGGAAGTGAGGTTATGGAGTAATTGAAAGAACAAGGCATGATCTTTAATTATATTAACATCTTGAAGTAAGCATGTGCACACTATCATTCTCACAATTTCAATACACAATCATTTCTACAATAAACCTATCCTCTACTTACAAGTTCAACTTTTCATTAATGTTCTTAGCTTAAAGTAGCCAACAAGTCAATCAATAGCCATCAACTAAACCAGTACTACCATACTCCATTACAATAACAATAGGTTTTTAAAAGTCCAATGTTCGAAACAAGCATTACATGGTAGCATCCCAATTATAAGAATCATGTAAGGAAAATTCAAGAATCCCCATACTAATTTAATGAGTTTGTTGTGAGATTCAATTTAGGGTTTATGAAAACAACTAATGAAATTGGCAACTTCATGCAATTCCAGATTCAAGGCCTAAGTCTATCACTTTTAATAGCTAGCTTAGTTCTACGTTATAGCACTTATGTCCTCAAATCCATAGCAATTGGACTATACTCATACATGCATTGAATTCAATTCCATTAGCATTGCTAGATTTTAAATGTGGAGCATCACTAGCTACTAGGAACATGCACAATTTCGAAAATCCCAAATTCAACTTACACTAGTATTTATAAACTGAATGACTAAAAATGACAATAATCTTCAAATTCAAGTCTAAGTTCAACATCTACATCATGTGCAACAAGTTAAACAAGAATCATAAGTGTGGATCAAAATTAAGTAAAACCCTAAAAAGTTCTTGCTTGCACATGAACAATCTAACACACTAGGTAGAGAAAGTTGAGGATCCTACCTATGATTACAATGCAATTATTGAATGGAGTATGTGTGAGCAAGACAAAAAAAGGAATTATAAGTGTTGCATACGGGTGGATGTGTTCAAAGAGAGAGTTTATGTGACACAAGGGGCATGAAGTTCGAAATGTAAGTAGAGAGAGAGAAAATTTTGAATTTATAAGGCCTGTTAGTGCGCTCATCATGCCAGTTACTATTGGTCCCACTTTTATAATCAAAAAGGGGTGGTTGAATTTATAATATAACAAAAAATTTAATTTTAGCCTTTTAAAGAATCCCCTTCATTTGAAATTGAGAGAACAAGTTGAGCAAACAAATAAATAAAATTTACAGGAAATTAAAAAAGAGTAGGGAAAGAAAAGCTAAGTCAGTAATATATAGTGGTTCCATCAGTTCACTCTTCTAGCTCTAAGCCAAGCACCCTATAATCCTCACGGATTTGTTCTATTATAACCAAAGAAAACAATTTACAAGATAGCATAATTCACTCTACTCTATCCTCACAACTTTCTTCAAGCTAAAGTCAATACTGCAGAGCCTAATCTTGTAAACTAATCAAGCTAGAAGGCAACAACAAGTTCCTTCTATCAACAAGAAATGAACCCAATTCAATAAAGTTATAGCACTGAAAAAGTGCACAATGTAGGTTCAAAAATTGTAAAAGGAGCAGGAGATATATATATATATATATTTTTTTTTTTAGTGTTATTTCTCTCTCTTATTGTTTTTCTCTTATATGAATGCTTCGGGTATATATGCTGTTGGACTTCAACGTTTCGAATGTTTGTTGTAGATTATGGATAAGTTCTCCCACAAAATTCTCGAATGATATCTTGATCCCTAATTTTGAAGTTGATTAAATCTAAAATTTAAATGTTACTGATACTTAAATCTTATCTTCAAAAACTTCCCTTTGCTTGTCTTGAAAAATTCGTCCAAATCTGATCCAATTTTAGTATAAATTAGTCCTCATCATATCCCATACAAATAAGAAGGTTCCAACCATGTTTATCCTCTTCAACCGGACTTCTTGTTTTTGGATAACTTTGCCAAATCTGATTTTTCACCTTAAAGACTTTTCGGACATAAACACATATGAAATCTTCGTAATTCTATCATAAAAAATTGTAGGAGCTTTTATACAATAAAGACTCTTGAATTTGTAGAAAAACTTTATCTTTGTGAAAAAATCAAAAAACTTAATGATATTGATAAAATTCTCTTGAATAAGTATTGACTTTAGTGGAACATATGAATATATTACCCAAATATACTCATTTTCTTGGAGTTAAGCTTTCAAGATACTTATTTGAACTAATTTGGAATAATTTTGATCAAAATTGAACCGACAAACAGTAAAATTCTGCAAAATTGTTGTGCTATAAAAAATTGTAGAGGACCTTTTGAATGACCTTTTGGACAATTGTTAAAACTTTTGTTCTTTATCTTTTCTAATATATACCTTCTGGAATCTACTTTGGATAATCTTCTATATACTTTTTGAAAACTCATGTTCTTGATTTTCACTGATACAACCTTCTATGATAACTTCTAGACATCCCTCTAGGTAACCTAATACTGTTCATTTTTCTTCTTTCTCTCTAACTTAAAACTGCATACTTGAATAACTAATTAGTAATCTTTTTACATTTTTATTATCATCGAAACCTATTTAAAGAGAACTTAACAGTTACTAAGGGCGTGATAACCTCTGACCATAAAAGAGAACTTGTTTACCTGTCGATCACGAGCATTACTAAGCTTGTGATCATCACTGATTGCTGCTCTTTCGCCCTTAATAGATGTTGGCGAGGCCATTATGGTCTCTAATTCATCGCTTGCTCCCGGTGCTTGTGTAACACCCATCGTCAGCCTTGTGATGGCCTCTGATCTATCACTCGCTCACGAAAGCTCTTATTGTGAACCCCGGGAAGTTTTCACATTAGTACAAGACTTTATAATAGATTGTATAAACTAAATAATAGATTTAGATTCTAAGTGAAGTCTAATAATAGACTAATATTTAGATTTTGGATAAATGAAAGATTTAGGAACCGAATAAAGAAATTCTTTAACCCTAGTTAATACCAAAAACGAGATTTTGTATCTTGAATAACTAATTCGAAATATGATCTAAAATCTAGACCCGAAACCTAGTATACAAATAGATTTAAATAGAAACATGAATATAGAGATCAAATGATTGTTTTTTATCTCGATAATGATTCGAGATTAGAATAACGAGTAGTGATGAGTTTAAATTTAGACTTAAACCCTAAATTCAAGATTTCTAGTTGAAATTAAAAGCTACTAATAATAATTTATGTTCAGTATCAAAACTAGTGATATATATATAGTTTAATTTTTGTATTAAGTCCAATACTGCATAAATGATTATTTATGCTCCTAAACAGAAAACGATGACCCAAAAATGAACTGTTAAGATTTTAAATACACAACGAAAATATAAACTGATGAATAACTCAAAATCTAAACTCCAAACAAATAATCGGATCACGCTATTGTTCTAAACTAAGTTTTCTTAAGCTATTGGAGCCTGAAATAAAAATTAACCTAATGAGCTTAAGAAATCGAAATCGCGAGAGATAAAATTATACGAATAATTAACTACGTATATATATAACCTAAATTTGTATTATTTGAAAGTCTAAGTGTTTTGTATAACTTTATAAACATATTTTTGTACAAAAACTTCCAAATACTAGCTAATTTATACCCATATAACTTATTAAAGGATCTTAAAATTAAACTAAATAAATAAACTAATATATATAGATTTTTGGGCTGCTGTTTTTCTGTGAGAAATCCAGCTAAGTTCGGTGGAAAGGGGAGAAGAAAGAGGAGCCGGATTTTTGCTCAATCATGCACCAAATTTGTCAAACAAAGTAACCTTCACACCAATCAAAAGTAGCCAACTCAGCTCCATATTAAATGCAATGAAAAAAACAGCAAGAGACATCAAATTCGGAGGGGAATCGAAGGAGGAAACAGCTGCAGCCCATCTTCTTCTTCTTCTTTTATATATAAACATTAGAAGCTCATTAAGAGAAAACAAACAAATGCCATAAATCCTCACATCTTCCAGCACGAAATCACTCCCAAACAACAAACAAAACGAACTAGAAACAAAGAACAAACAGATCATAACATCTAAACTCGGATCAAAGGGAAAACAAAGCCAAAAACCCTCAAAAACGAGCTTAAAGGTAAGTTGAGGTAACTCGAGTTATTTTTGTCCAAATCTAAGCTTTGTATCTGACTTATAATCATCTTAGGAACTTAATAAACACAATCACAAGCTTCGGATTGCATCAAACAAGCTCCAACAAGGTAAAACTTCAAAACCCTAGCTTTAAGTTCCAAGAATCGAAAGCTATATATTTATGTGTTTAAACGTGTTGAAAGTTGTTATATATTCTTATATATGATATATAAACACTTAGAAGTAGTTTAAGTAAGTTTTTAACGTGTAAAAATCAAAGAAAAAGAATTGAACCGAGGAGGAAGATGATGAACAGTGCAACACTGCCTCAAGGCCGACAGTGTAAACGCTGTACGCCGGCGGCTTACATGGATAGGCCGGCGGCTTATAGGCGGCTTACACTCAAGTAGAGGCTATGTAAAATAATTTTCATGTAAAACATGAACGTAAGCCGGCTACCTGGAAATTTACGCCGGCGGCGTAGGGCCGGCGTACGTTGAAAGCTGGCAGCCTTCAACGCCGGTGCACTCGATATGAAATTTTCTTCAAAATGATTTTACACCGGCACCTGGAGATAAAGGCCGGCGGCCTTGAGCCGACTTACAGTTAAAATTTTCTAACGAAAGTTTTTCAAATCCAAACAGAAACTATATATATATATATATATCTTTCTTAAAGCCTATTTAGTAAAATATATATATATATATGTGTGTGTGTGTGTGTGTGTGTGTGTGTACAACAATATAAAATTTATTACCAGAGATTAGAATAAATAGATTAATATCTATTGACTTTTGAAACCCTAGAATTAAGAAAATATTTAGTATTAATTAAAGTTGGTATTAGTCTAATATTTGTTTTAATAAGATAAAATAGGCAAGAATGGAAATTGAAATAAGTTAATTTCTTGAGTTATGTGACTTCTAAAAATAACCAAACAATTATGCGAGATAAAATAAGAGAAACACAACTAAGCTAAGCAATAATGATTACCAGAATATCGAGTTTAGGACACAAGGCACATATAGGAATTTAGTTAGATTGTATTGATGAATACTTTGTTTTAAATAGGTGACTTTGACTCATTAGAGGATCTACCAGCGGATTACTACGACTGAGTCGGTATGAGCAGGTGAGTAATTCAGTCATATTGTACTGGTTGTGATTGTAAATAGTCAAATATATAATGCAAGATAATCAAATGAATGTTTGTTGAAAATATGACTTGATTTGAGTGTATGATTATTAAAATATCTTTATAAAAGTGATAATGCAATGGTTGATGTTGTGCAGTAGTATAATGATGATTGTGTGTAATGTATGGTCACTTTGAAATTGATTAAGACTTATTGACTTAACAAAATAATATGAACATGCATTGCACAAATTGCATTATTGCATATATGGTTGTGACAGCCTGCTACGTATTAATATATTGGATCTCTGTTTTCTCTTGGTTGATCTAATGTGTAAGTTCTTCCAAGGTTCTCTTTGGTCTGGCGGGCCTATGACGAACTAAAAGGCACCGAAGAACGTCGCTCGTAGAATCGCTTTGAATGATTAATACTTAGGGAGTTTCTAAGGGGATTGCAGGAGATGGTTTATTCAATCGACTATATTCAAAGTGATAACCTTAAAACGAGAAATAGTTGATTCTCCTGTGTACTTAGTCTCTCCTGGGTAGGTGGGTCATTAAGATTTGGTTCTTCAACCCATTAAAAAGGGGGCGTAAATCTTTTTCCTGTTTGGATTCTAGATCATCCAAACTTGTATATGTGCATATGGTTGAGTGTTTGCATTGCATATGATTGCTAATAACTTGTGTGATGTATGGTATGTCTGGTTATTCACTGAGCTGTGGTTTCGCTCATACTCCTACAGTCTTTTCAGGTTTACTATACGACCCTGGTTAGTTACATCCAGGAATATGGCTCCGGTAAGAGCTTTGAAGCTAGAAGTCTACAGATCTATTTTAGTTAATGGTTATGTACTATTAAATTAGGTTATTTAGTTATGTATTTCAAAGGAGCTATATGGTTTGTAATAGTTTTGTAATGTTTATTCACTAAGTCATTTCTCTCATATATTTGTTATTTCTTATCAAGCAACTAAAAAGATCCTGTTGTTTTGAAAACCTGTCATTCTCTTAAGGTAATCTAGTGATAGTATTCAAGAATAACTTGTTTACTACTACTAGGGTACCCTAGGGGCGTGACAGAATTTAGTTGGTATCAGAGCATGGTTGCTAGAATAAGGAAGATAAATATGTGAAAGAATTGCATTTAGTGAATGTAGTAAATTAGATTTAGTTAGCACTCATTAGTAGTAGTTGGGTAGTTAAGGGTAGAATTATAATGCACAATTAGGAATAAAGTATGTATGATTATTATTAATCATGCAAATTTTATTGTGTGCAGACTAATCCTGTTACGTGTCACATTAGATGGGAGATCTTTAGTATGGAGGAAGAGGAGACTTTGACAGATTATAGGCGCAGATTACGGGTTCTGGTAGAAGACTTGTATTTGTGCGGGATTACCAAGACATTGGATGAGATCCTCAGCACCTAGAAGCGAGGATTACTGCCTTTGTTTAAAGGCTGGTTATTCTTGATGGAGCGGGCTTTTCCAGATAATGGATCAGCTATAGAGATGCTCTACAGGTTTGAGAGGCTGATAGTCCAGAAAGGAGGTGGTCTGGAGATCGACAACATAGCATTATAGTCTCATCCAGATCAGGGAGACCGGATCCCCCAGATTTTAGAGTCTGGGTAGATATTGGCAGAGGAGCAGTTTATGCTCATGATGTGAGGCAGACCATGCCAAGGTCAGAGGTGATGCGGCCTATGATGATGATTTGATGCTGGCACGACTCAGATGCAGTCA